>JAAALK010000283.1:67364087-67529419 GCA_019279435.1 Zizania palustris | reverse complement strand
ATTTGTACAAACCCCTCGATGCTTCTCGATTTGCCTACTTGCGTGGGGAACTTGGTATTTGTCACCCTTACGGCATTTTGTGAGGGGGAGCAGATTTAGATTGGTGTGCATATGATAATTGTGTGTGAAATTGCATTTACATCTTTTGCACCTATATGCCTGATTATAATTCATGAATCATGTCAGCTCAGCTCTATTTGATATATCTAAAACATTATGTGTATGTTTTTTTCTTTCCAAAATCAAATCATGCTCACTGCTTAGTCTTGAAATCTAGCATGTTTAGGCAGGTCTGTTTTAGCTATCTTTTATCTGCTTGATAGCAAGACACCTTTTCTTTGGATGCTAAACAATGCAACTTGAAAAAATGTATTCATGGATATTCATCAAGTGTTACACAATTTGATTCACTTAATCAAAATTCCAAAAAAATCCATGATTTGCATGCTTCAAAGCAAAAAGATCCAGGTGGGTTTGTTTGTCGCACTACTCTATTCTAGACTGCTTACCATTGCATATTGGTCTGAACTGGAATAGTGTAGTGTATGCCAAAATCATTGCTTTAAGCTTTTGATGGCTTTCATCCCTAGGCTTGGCCTGATTGGAAAGCATAAGGTGGACAAACAAATAACCCCTGACATTATGAAAAGCACAACAAAATTTATTGATCATCAAGTTTGCTTTTAAATGCTCCACTTGAACTGGACTTGTCTGTCTAGAGTAGAAATTGACTAGCTTTGCGCAGTCCCTGTTTTTACTTGTCTAGTTTTCTTGATTAAGTGGTGATGCTTTTATTTCAAAATGATAAAATCACATGATGTCATCATGTTTTTAGAGAATGTGAAATCGAGCTGAGCACATGATAATTGGTAATAATATTGGCATATTTTTTCTTTATATGTCTTTGCAATTCTTCCCATTTCGAAGCTATACATCTTTTACATACTCCTTGATGCTTGCATTGCCAAAGAGGGAGAAATTGTTGAGTTCTCTGCCGCAAAGGGAGAACATTAACTCAGGGGGAGTTTTTATCTTGCAAAGGGGAGATTTGCCGAAGGGGCTTTTACTCTTTTGAAAAGGAGGGAGGAAAATTCTTTTGTCAAGTGACATGATTTGGCTCGTTTCTGAGTTTTTATGGTCACTTGTGTGCTGAAATTTTTCAAATTTTCTTGAACTTGAATTTGGTTGTCAATGCACTCATCAAGGGGGAGATTGAGAAACCAAGGGTTGGTTTCGGAGTCTGTGATGAGTGATTGACAGGTTTTTATCCTCTGTTTCGAAGGGGTCCCTCCGAAGGGGTTCGGAGGTTGGTTCTCTGAAAGGGACTTCGGAGGCTGTTTCACCGAAGGGTTCGGTGGGCTCTGGTTGCTACAGCTGTTGCAGCGGAGTGTGCCTGTCGGAGGGGTCCGACAGTACACGATGATTGGCTGTACCAAAGGGCTCGGTACTTTGGGCGGTACACTGGAGTGTGTGCCGAAGGTTGTTTACCCGGAGAGGTCTCCGGGGTACTGGATACACTTGTCTGCTTGTCTGTGGTGCGCAGGGGACTTCGGAGGCGACGGACGGTTCGTAGCAAGTGAACCTGGGTCAAGCGGGAGGCTTGATGCCAGGGGAGCAGGGAGCTCCGTCACGAAGGCTACGAAGGGGTCGAGGTCGGACCTCGGGTCGAGGTGCGCCAGGAGAAGGCAGTAAGTGCGGAGCGTGGCTCCAGGTGAAGGTACCCCGAGACAAAGTCCTCGGAGGCGAGGCACTTCGAAGGGTACTCCGGAAGGAGTGACTTCGGATTATGGTGGATCAAGTCCTCAGCAGAGGCAAGATGTTCGAAGTGTGCTCTGGAGGGAGACACTCGAAGGTATACCCGACGAACATCTCAGAAGTCGAGGTGCATCGAAGGCATGGTCCGGGTGCAGCTCGTCGAGGAGTGTGCTCGGGGAGAGACACTGCGACGAAGTGCTCATGGAATGCTTCATGCGGAGGCCTTGGACGAAGGAGGGACTTCGAAGGGTGGTACTCTGAAGGTGGGGCTTCGGAGTGAAGCAGGCTTCGGAGCAAGGCTGGCTCCGGAGTGAGGTGGACTTGAGGTACTTCGGCCATGCATGGCTTCGGTACACGGACTGGTGGAGTTCGAGCTGGGAGAAGCTGCAAAGCCGTGGTGGTCCACTCCGAATGTGTTGGTGCGAAGGCCCAAGGGCTTTGACGGCTTCGACTCAAAACCGTCACTGTATCGAAGGCTGACTTCGGTGAAGCGAAGGTCGTCAGGCTTAGGGCTTCTCACCGAAGCTACTGCACCCCTCGCGTGCGAAGGGGGGCTTCAGAAGGGTCCAAGACTGTAAAGGCTGACAGTGTCGGCTCTGCAAAAAGCTGACGCTGTCCCCTCTGCAAAGCTGACAGAGAAGCCTCCAAATAAAGTAGACTACGTTTTGTACCCCTCTGTTCTGATGAGACAAAACCAATGTAAACCCTAGGGGTAAAGTAGTCAATTCACATGGGTGAATAGTGGCTATAAATAGTGGAGACAGGGTAGGTCACATTTAACACTTTGAGCATTCATTGTTGAGCTCCTGTACTAGCCACCACATACATTGTATTCATCTTGTGAGTTCAATTTTTGTATTCCCTGTTCAAGCAGCAAAGCCTTGATACTGTGTTCATTTTCTGCTTGAGCTTGTTTGCATACCTCGCTGCATACTTCGATTTCCTGTGTGTCACTTCGATTGATTTGAGGCAGTGCACCGAAGCCTCTTTGGGCGAAGTGTGTTTTGAGCGAAGTGTGTTTTTCAGTGTGTGTTCGCTCTGTGTAAACTGGAGGCTAGACCTCACTGTTTACTAGCGAAGCATTGATCAAAGCTCATTTTTCTTCCCAAGTCGAAGCCCTTAGCGAAGTCCGTAAAGTGTGCATTTAGACCTTCGTAGTACGAAGCCCAGCACCAGTTGTTGTCGCTGAGTATCTGGTCGAAGTCCTCAGAGGGTAGTCCGCTCTTGCGAAGGGTGAAGTGCGAAGTCTGCTTGAAGCACCCTATGTGCGGAGCCTGCACTGACTTAGCAGAGCTGATTTTTCGGGGTTGTGCGTGGAGCGAAGTCTTCTTGACTTCGAACTTTTGCTCCTTGCGAAGCCTGTACTCGAAGCTGTAAAATAACTCCGAATCAGAACTTCAAAGGGTGTGTTCGAAGCCTGTTCCGCAGTAGACTGAATTAAACAGAAGGCTATTTTTAGCCTGAAAATTTTAAAAGCTCCCATTCAACCCCCCCTCTGGTCACCGTTTCCGGTCCAACACTGCGAAACGTGAAAGACCGGATGAATTTGACTCTCAACTAGAAGCTTCAGCTTGTAAGCCACCGTGCCAACATGCTGCAAAACTTCAAAAGGGCAAAAGTATTTGAATGATAATTTGGGATACATGCAATTAGCCACCGAAGACTGAGCATAGAGCTAAAGTTTCAAGTAAACATACTCCCCCACTTGAAAGGAATGGAACGACCTGTTTGAATCAGCCTGCTGCTTCGTACGACTGTGAACTTGAGACAACTGTTGTTGTAACATTTCGGAAAATAATTTGTGGTTACCCAACAATTGAGCCACATCCGGAACCAAAGCCCCTATGTCCTCTGAAGCTGACAGCTGACAAATACGACACGAAAGAGTAATTTGGATCAGATACATACAACACTTTATACGGAGTACACTGTAGCGCTGAGTCATTGGCAGCCATTGAACCTAGTTCTTTGGAGTACCAGCCGTAGCACAATGCAAATACATCTCCAAGCATTAGTTTGTCCTCTCTGTATGTTCATCTTATTGAGGGTGGTATGCAGTGTACATATGCAAAGGAACTTGTAATTTGTCAAAAAAGCATTTCTAGAAGCTACTTATGAATACCTTGTCACGGTCAGAAACAATAGATAGACTCGGCAAATCGTACATTGAAACAATCCCGTCCAAGGATAATTTGGCCACTCGTGAAGCAGTAAAAGGATGCTTGAGGGGGAAAATGGGCAAATTTGGAGAAACGGTCGACCACAACAAGGATACAATTGAAACCATCTGAGACAGACAAACCTTCGATAAAGTCCATCGACAAGTCTTGCCAAGACCCTTGTAGAATGGATAAAGGTTGTAAGAGACCCAGGCTGATGTTTTGATTGCTGACATACTGCACATTGTTTCACATAGTCTTGGACTATAGATTTTAATCCAGGCCAAGTAAACAACTTACAGATCCATTGATAAGTAGCCTGAATATCCGAATGGCTCCCAACCGCTGATGAATGAAAGAATTGGCAGTGAGGAATTGGCTCCTATCCAAATCTTCCCATTACGGCGTATAAGTCCATCCACCAGCTCATATCCTTGTATATTCTTACCGACAACAACAATCAGATAAAAAAACAATTCCGATGAACTTTTGCTAGAGTAAAATGATCAAATATTGTCCTAGCAGAAACTTGTTGCTGTTCTGACAGCAAGATGAGCATGCAGTAGAGGGCCGCAACTAATTGCTCTCTTGTTTTATTGGTCCTAAGTGTGACTTTACATTTTTTCTCGGTTATATCTTGGCAGATCACAGTTTAAGATGAATTATTAGGGCTCTTTGGAATGCTGGAATTTAAGATGTTACATGATGAGATCCGCTCAAATTACTCCATTCCAAATGAGTCTTTATTTTGTTATGCTTTTATATTTTGTTATGCTGTTTTGGCTTGGTAAAAAGTCCTGGTGGAATTGCTTGTGCTTCAACTTACTCCCATCAACTTGTGCCATGTGTACTTGGATTAGAAATTTTGGTTTATGTGTAGCGAACTAGCAATCTGAGCTTTATTTCTTGGGTATGATCTGCTACATTGAATAGCATCACCTTTTTATTCTCATGGATTGTGCAGTAAGGGCATTCCCAACCAAGAAACCATTTAGTAGTTTTTATGCATGCCATGTCATTAAGAAACTACTCATATAAACTTACTTTCACAATGCATGGTTTCTTGTCCCTATTTATTTTTCCCTCTTTTGCCCAATCATAAATAAGTAGGTCTCATCTATAGAAACTACTACACTCTCTCAATGCATGTAGAGTGGTTTCTTCATCCTTGGTATTAGTGATAGAAACCATTTCTTGCATTAGAAACCATTTCCTCAATTTTTCTCCTCTTTTCTCATTAACTCTCATGCCACATCAGATTTTTGCTTATGTGGACTACTATTAAATGCTATAGAAACCATCATAGTCATTGCATCGGAGATACCATAATACGACTTAATAATTGGGTTGATTCCACGAGAGTTCCAATAGTTGACGTAATAATTGGTTCAATAATCTTGGTTTCCAACTAAGACTGAACTAAGCCGTTCCACCGTCGATAACTAGCCTATCAAGTTATTGTCAAACTAGTAAACACACTAACCGAGCTAGGAAACAAATTGCGGAGAGGGAGACGGTGCCCCAACCCCCTCATCCATGGGAACCCTCTTTGGATGCACGCTACATGGAAGAGAGGAGCATCCAATGGAGAGTAGAGGGAGTACTGGCCAGGCAACACGGACAGCAACGCAGGGCAGCGAGAGGGCCACATTGCCGGATTCGACGATGCCGACTATTGCCTTCGTCGTCGCTCCACCGACCGCCCTGTGTTGCCCAGCCACGTCACCCCCGCTGCCCTCGTCACCTGGCCACGTCGCCCCCGCTAGCCTACACCATGCTCCCGTCTCTTCCCTCCATTAGATACTGGCAGTTAGGGATGGATATGGATGTAAGAATATCCGAATTATCCGTATTCGTATTCGAATTACTGTAAATATGGATATCCGTATTCGTATCCGAATTAAATATGGATGACATTCGGAAATATCCGAATTCGTTTTACAAATGTGGATATGGAAACGGATATCCGAATTCCGCTGAATGTGGATATGGAAATGGATACATTCGTATTCGTTTTAGAATTTCACACAGATTAAATTTAGACTCAAGATAATATATTATCACTATATTAATGGTTTGTTTATTATTTATATAATTATGAAATACTTAAGTTAGTGAATATTAATAAGTTATGGTTTAAAATAAATTATAGTTAAATATTTGTTTGAACTTTAATTTTTTATAATCAAAATACAACATATCTCATTTCATATAATTTTTTTGTATTTTTTAGATACATTTGCTATTTTTAACTCATTAATTGTGTTCTAGGATTTAAATTGAAATATGTGAAATTTAAAATGCAAGTACCTAAAATAATGCACTAAAATTTATATAAAAATTGCATTCACTATTTTGTGTCAATTTTTAGTTCTTATCCATGAAATTTAAAGAAATATTAAAAAAAATTATGTTACGACACTTCATCGGTAATGTGGAGTTTAAGAGTTTTTTAATTATAAAAAAATCAAATAAAATCTCAAAAATACGAGACTTATCACAGTGTTATAATATTATACATAGATACCATGATAAAATTTGAAAATGTTTAGAGAAATTTATCATATAGAATGTTAAGAAATCTCAGATTCTCTTAAGAGGAAATAGAGTTTTGAGGTGGAATAGGTTATGGTTTAAAATAAATTTATGGTTAAATATTTGTTTGAACTTGAATTTTTTTATATAATTAAAATATAACATATCTCATACCATATAAATTTTTTGTATTTTTCCAGATCCATTTGCTATTTTTAACTCATTAATTGTGTTTCTAGTATTTAACTTGGAATATGTGAAATTTGAACTGCAAGTACCTAAAATAATGCACTAAAATTTATCAAAAAATCACATTCACTATTTTGTGTCCATTTTTAGTTATTATCCACTAAATTTAAAGAAATGTTAAAAAATTTATGTTACGATACTTCA
Organism: Zizania palustris; assembly: GCA_019279435.1. Lineage (NCBI taxonomy): Eukaryota > Viridiplantae > Streptophyta > Magnoliopsida > Poales > Poaceae > Zizania > Zizania palustris. Next base: position 67,522,577 of record JAAALK010000283.1, on the reverse strand, counting down.
TTGATAATATGGAGCTTAAGGGTTTTTTAATTATAAAAAAATCAAATAAAGTCTGAAAAATACGAGACTTATCACAGTGTTATAATATTATACGTAGATACCATGATAAATTTTTGAAAATGTTTAGAGAATTTTATCATATAGAATGTTAAGAAATCTGAGATTCTCTTAAGAGGAAATAGAGTTTTGAGAAGGAATAGGTTATGGTTTAAAGTAAATTTATGGTTATATATTTGTTTGAATTTGAATTTTTTTATATAATCAAAATACAACATATATAATACCATATAAATTTTTTGTATTTTTCCAGATCCATTTGCTATTTTTAACTCATTAATTGTGTTTCTAGTATTTAAATTAAAATATGTGAAATTTGAACTGCAAGTACCTAAAATAATGCACTAAAATTTATCGAAAAAACACATTCACTATTTTGTGTCCATTTTTAGTTATTATCCACTAAATTTAAAGAAATGTTAAAAAATTTATGTTACGACACTTCATCGGTAATGTGGAGCTTAAGGGTTTTTTAATTATAAAAAATCAAATAAAGTCTGAAAAATACGAGACTTATCACAGTATTATAATATTATACGTAGATACCATGATAAATTTTTGAGAATGTTTAGAGAATTTTATCATATAGAATGTTAAGAAATCTGAGATTCTTAAGAGGAAATAGAGTTTTGAGAAGGAATAGGTTATGGTTTAAAGTAAATTTATGGTTAAATATTTGTTTGAACTTGAATTTTTTTTTATATAATCAAAATACAACATATCTCATACCATATAAATTCTTTGTATTTTTCCAGATCCATTTGCTATTTTTAACTCATTAATTGTGTTTCTAGTATTTAAATTAGAATATGTGAAATTTGAACTGCAAGTATCTAAAATAATGCATTAAAATTTATCGAAAAATCACATTCACTATTTTGTGTCCATTTTTAGTTATTATCCACTAAATTTAAAGAAATGTTAAAAAATTTATGTTACGACACTTCATCGGTAATGTGGAGCTTAAGGGTTTTTTAATTATAAAAAATCAAATAAAGTCTGAAAAATACGAGACTTATCACAGTGTTATAATATTATACGTAGATAACATGATAAATGTTTGAGAATGTTTCGAGAAATTTATCATGTAGAATGATAAGAAATTTGAGATTCTTAAGAGGAAATAGAGTTTTGAGAAGGAATAGGTTATGGTTTAAAGTAAATTTATGGTTAAATATTTGTTTGAATTTTAATTTTTTTATATAATCAAAATACAACATATCTCATACGAAATATAAATAAATATTAAAAAAATCATGTTACGACACTTCATCGGTAATATGGAGCTTAAGGGTTTTTAATTATAAAAAATTAAATAAAGTCTGAAAAATACGAGACTTGTCATAGTATTATAATATTATATGTAGATACCATGATAAATTTTTTAAAATGTTTTGAGAAATTTTTGAAAATGTTTAATTTTTAAAAACAATGAAATTCAGCCAATTATTTCCAAATTGCCGCCTGTTTTTTGACATGTATGATGAATTTCAGTTCAAGACTTTATGTAGTTCTTGTTGGTTGTTGTGTATGATGAATTTTAGTTAGTGTTGTTTAAAAACTTAGTTTGTGCATGGTTTATTGTGTATCATTGTTTCTTATTAATTATAATTCTAATTTGGTATATTGGACCCTTTGGATTTTTGGAAAATTTGTGAAACAACGAACATTTGGAGTTAAACCGAGTAAACATCCGAATACATATTCGTATTCGAAACATCCGTTTTGTATTCGTATTCGAGAACATCCGAATCTGTATTCGTATTCGAATTAAAATGTGGTAAATAGTGCTATCCGGATTCGTTTCCATCCGTATCCAATCCGAATCCACCCCTACTGGAAGTGGCGTACAAAAAAGGTAGGCCCAGGACTATCCTAAAATGGCCCATTAATAAGATCCTCATATGTGAAATAGGCCTAATTTTTTTATATTATTATTTTTTTGCAAATTTAGCATTTAATTGTTGATTTATGTTATTTTACAATACTATGATAAATTATTACTATATTTATATCCTCTTATAAAATTATATATATTGTGAATTTATGACGTATCACCCAAAGTTTTTTTTTGCTACGCCAATGGATACTGGTGCATATCTAGGGTCGTCATAAAGGAGAGGTTTGACCGTCCCCACAAAAAAATTTCTACTGTTTGGCCAAGAATCCATAGGATTCTTTTTTGATCGGTAGATTAGATCATATATGAAAAATTAATAATTTATCCTTCACATCTCACTTACATGTAAAATCATCTTAGATCAATGACACTTTAGGTCAATCGATCGGAAAGGTAACTCTTCAATTTCCATCTAATACTATCAAAATTTTCTTGTTTTTCTTTTTTCTATTATAGGAAAATACTCCCATCTCTGAAGACTGAAGAGACCGTGAATAATATTATCAACACTGCACACGATAACTTTGTAGGTTCTAAACAAATAGGATTCACGGCCGTGCCAGAAAAATAGTTTTAAGCAACTGTAAGTTACAATTACTCTCGAGTAACAAGTTTCAGAAATGTAGTAATTCCAATGAAATAGCTCATGCCTACTGCCAAACAAATTACAGGCATCCAGGTACGTATATCAGGTTTCATCTAGTTACATCAGGGTGGCAAATAAACGAGCCGATGAATTTTGCACAGCAAGCCATCTGTTCATTCCATCAAACAACACTTGTGTAAACACCACCTAAGTTACAACCCATTGTGACTACTCATATGCCTCCAACAGAGCCAAATAGCTTGTGCGCACATGAGTCGATTCGTATGGGTACAGCATTCTGCTTCAAGGTACCATGAATTCTACCATTGCTGCTGCTTCATCATCTTTGTTGAATGTGGAATATGGGCATGCGTAATCCTATCTATCGTTGATCATGCAGAGGTAACCACCCCCAACATACCGCTCTAGAGGGTACCTGGTGGCATCTTTCATGTACTCCAGGTGGTTCATGGCAGCATCACTGATAACATATCGTTTTGGTGCCTTCCCTTTCTCACGCTTCTTTATCATGGTGCAAGTGCTCAAAGGGCCATCGCTTCCAGCCCCAGGTCTCCTAAGAGCAACAATGAAGTTTCAAGTTATGCAACTTCTGGCATAATGATGATGTATCTATCACGTGAAGCAATCAAGTTGTCATATGCATGATAATTACTAGAACACATGACCGAATTGGCAAATTGGCCCTAGCCTCGTCGACACGGCAGCCTCCACACCGGCAAGGTAGAGCTCCAACCCGGCCTTCTTTAATCTAATGTTTCTTGACTAATTCTTCTCTACTTTATTCCTTTGTTCTAGGGCCATATTTATAAAAAATAATGAAATAACCTCATAGCTACTCTTAAGGAAATAGGACTCTTAAGAAAATATGACTCCTAACCCTAAACCTAATACAACTCTTAAACCTATTCTGCTACAGTACCCGGAGGGTAGTGTTCATGCGGGCTGGCTGGGCTAGGCCCAAAACCCTAGCCCATGACAGTATCTAACTACTTTAGTTAATAAAAGCACCAGAACATAAAAGATTAAAATCAAAATCCAGTACCCAAGTCCCTAAGTAAAGTTGTTGAGTACTTTGATGAATAAAAGCAAAAAAATATGCTAAAGAAATGAAGCCCCAAAACTTACTCCAAGAGTTTCTCAGAAGCAACTCTAGCAGCTTCAATGGTGTCCTTGGTAGGAAGCCACTTCACTACTCTCCCAGGATCACCTCGCATAGGCGAGTGGATCTTTACAAGCTGCACATGATTTTTTAATCAGTAAGTTATCTCTTCACACTATAACAGTGTGACTAAGTAATATCATTCAATATAAGAACAATGTTATTAGTTATGATAGAGGGACGTGAGAAACTCACACCAAGACATTCCATCATTTGATAATATGCTCTCCCATGTAGTGGAGTGTGTCCCTTTCTGGACTCTGAAAAGTACCTAGTCCTGAAAGATCATCACATGAACTGTAAGCAAAACTGCAGATCGACATACATTACATTTAGCATGCAAGATTGATAGTCACCAACCATTCCTTGTACCCTGGGTCTACGGTAAATCCATACATGTCAACACTGTCACAGATGGAGAGAGCAAATTCAAGAGCTTTAAGCCCAGTTCCTTTAGCAGAGGAACCAAATGATGTGCCTAGCATGAGGTATACTGGATTGGTTATTGGAAGTTCCTACATTGCAAGAGTAACAACAGGAAGGTAAGAAAACACAGAACATGTACTCAGGCTACCCTATTTTCTTAAACAGGAGAACTAAATTACCCGAATCATTTGGTTCATGACATCATGTATTGTCGTCTTGACGATCAGAGCCTCCTTTTTTGTTTCTGCAACCATAAAAAATTAGCATGCACTGTCATCTCTGATCTCAGTATCTAACTCAATGGGAAAATAGGTGTCTGACAGACCTACCATCTAACTCAACAACTTTATCTAGTGCCTTTGCAGATCCTCTGTTAAGAAGGCGAAATGTACTCTTTGTCCCAACATATTCTGTATAATTCTGCAAAATTAACAGAAGTCAGGCCATGTCCGTGTGTGTGTGGGGAGGGGGGGGAGCAACAAACATAGGTATCTTAAAGAAACCTGGATGGGTGCACCATTTTCTCTAATAACAACATCATAAGAATCAATTTCGTCCCCAAATTTAGTTTTAAGAAGATCCCCAGAGTTCCCAACTACGGCACATCGACCAAATTGCCGAGGTACATATGGTGGTGTCTCAGGTAGAACTAATGAAAGCTTCTCCATGCAAAGAGTCCTGTTCTGACATTTTTTCCTGCAAAGGCAAGACTAAAAATGCTCAGTAATCTATGTGTGCAGTTAACCATACTGTATGCGTAGGTGAAACTGTAAGATTCATGTGTACCCACAGAAGATTTCCTTTATTGATCCTGCGCCATGCATATTCTTCCCAACCATTTGGTAGTGCATCTATGTACTCCTTTGTGAGTACTGTTGTGCTATTGCGAACCTAAGGAAGAAAAATAATGTGTGACCATAACAATAACAAATGTTGTAATCTAACAAAACTTGGGACAATATTGCATCATATTTTATGATACAGTGTTACAATTTAAGATGGACCTTGGGAAACCAATGAACACACAATATAGTGAGAAATGTCATGCAGTTTTGCAGCATCATATAATACTGGTGTCCAATGCATCTGTAAAAAGCAAATGCATGTCAGTAAAACAAATGCTAACCTGCTCCCATGAGGCCACAGCTTCGCAGAGATTGAATTCAAATGACAAACCTTCAGCTTCTCCAGTTTTTGGATCTTTCTGCAAAAAATATCAGTGCATAGGAACTAAGAAAATGATGACAGACATTAGACAAGCTGGTGCTGGTTTGAGTATGCGAGGAAATTGATAGGAGCTATAGTTCAAGCTAGTAACATTCCAAAATTTGAGAAGCACAAGGTAGGATGACGTAAGCAGACAACATGAATTAAAAAAAAGCCTTAGCAAACTATTTCATGGATGCAATTGAAATAGGATTCTGGCTTGCATCAAGAGGAAATTACAGAGCACATGTGCGCACTTACCCACTTAGAAATTGTGTCACTTGGGTAATGTATTACAACTCGACAGTAATCCTCTCCTCCAATTACTTGCAACCCTAGCCCATTTGCATCCTGCATTTTTTTAGCACAAGTACACATATATTGAATGTCATGTAGCTAGCAGCAAGAATACACTAAAAAAATCCTTTCTGAATGTTAGTATGGATACTTTCGATGTGTCTGTTCATATGAAGACAGTTTACTGTATTACTATACTTTGGGAAAATAATTACCACATTAAATCGAGAATTATGAAACAATAACGAATTAGCCACAAAGTTCCTCACTGCAGGAAGTCGACGGCCCCAAATCTCACAATGTAGCATCTAATTGCTCGTCATCTAAAGCAATTGAATCGTAATTGGAAAAAAATGGTCGTAAAGCGAAAGGAATTGACGGAAGAAACAGATCACGAGACCGTACCACACACTTGCTGAAGCCGCTGTGCAGCGCACCGAGGGCCGCCAAGTCGGCGTCGGAAACCCTAGTGCCTCCATCTGCACGCACGCATCCCACCTCAGAATCTCCCATGCCACACGCATCCCAAAGAGGAAGGCCGGGGTAAGAAGAAAAGGCGCATTACACGAGGAGAGGCCGGAGAGGTAGATGAGGATGGCGGTCAGGCCGGAGAGGATGGCGGCGACCAGCGCGAGGGGGAGCACCCGCATGGCCGGAGCAGGAGCAGCGAAGCCCTCCTGGTTTCTGGCTTCGCCGGAGTCAGTTTGCCATTTGCGAGGAGTTGGAGGGGCATTTCGCATATTGCCCCTCTTGGCTTAGAGCAATCTATTAAAAATAAGTTCTCTTTAGCTATGAAAATCTACACAATTATAAATAGCTAAATTGATTAAATAGATTTGACAAACAAATAAACCAGCAAAAGTATAGGTTAGAGAAGAAAGAGAGAAAATAAATTATTTTTTATTTTATATGGGTAGTCCATAACATTATGGGTAGTTGAACTTATTTCTTTGCTATACACTAATTTCACAATAGTACGGTATTGTGTTGCCCTTACTGAAATAACCCTAAAGTTATTGTCCTGGGCCTCTTTCTCACTTAGATCTAATAACCTATAGTAGTTGTAGCTGATCTTACTTTTTAAAGTTTAGATTTTTATTACTACTGTTTCACAATGGAATATGTTTGTTTTTTAAAAAAAAAATCAAACTCGTTCAATTTTGATTGAGTTTAAATAAAAATATATTAACATCGATAATATCAAATAAATATAATATGTAAACACAATTTAATGAAACTATTTTTATGTCATAATTGTTAGTATATATTATAATAAAATTGATCAAAACTGAAAAAGTTTGACATTAAAAAAATAAACTTAGGTGTTGTTTGGTTACTTTATTTCTTGGACTAAAGTTTAGTTGTACCCTGTTTAGCTCTATGGACTAAAGTTCATAACCAGAGTTGAACAAAGACAATTATATCCCTGCGTTGGGGAAGCCGTCGGCCCGGGAGTAAAGGTCAAGATGCTATGTGCGGCGGCGGGAGCAGGGAGGAAGAGGGCGATGGCCTAGGAGTTGAGGGCGAGGTGAAGGCCGAAGGAGCCGAAGAAGTCCCAGTAGTCAACCACGGGGTGGACTGGGTATGGCGACGTGGAGAGGAGTGGAGACAATGGATCGAGCATGGGGAGGAATAAAGGCAGTGTATCCAGCGTGTGGAGGAATAGAGGCAGTGGATCCGACATGGGAAAGATCAGGGGCGGTGGCGGCTAGAATAGGGAGTGGAGCTAGCGACGGGAGCAGCCAGAGCTGGGAGGGGAGCGACTGGGGGAAGCATGGAGGGGATCGCGTGGCGATGGGAGCAAGGAGCAAAGATAGCGTCGGGAACGATGGAGTCAAGAGGGGAGCGACTGGGGGAGCGGGAAGGGGATCATCTGGCGGCGGGGTTGTAGGACCGAAAGTAGCGACCAGAGGGGGGTGAATGGGCGCCTAAAAATTCTTTCGAATCAATGGCCTGCTCCCAACACCCAACGCACCTCAAAAGATTAAGCAGCAGAATGTGAACAGAAAGCCTAAGTCTAAAAGTATCTAGCCTAGAATCAACAGGTGTCAAAAAAGAGAAACACCAAGAACATTGCTAATAGGCAGATAAACAAATATTCAAGACATGGCAGGTCACAAACTTCTCAATGGATGATCTAAGTGGATATATAAAGAGATGAGAAGTTACTGTTCAAATTTGTCTCCTGTTCGGAACTTGGCGAAGCCTGCTTCGCTGTGTCGAAGTCTGCTTCGCAGTGTCGAAGCCTGCTTCGGAGGTCTTTGACGAAGTCTAGCGAAGGTTGTCAATGAAGTGACGAAGGTATGTTGAGTCTAGCCTAGTTCGTGTGCCAGAGTGCGAAGTATGCTTTGGAGCGAAGTAGGACAGTGTCGAAGCTTGCTTCAAACAGTGAGCTTCGAAGCCTAAACTTCGAACAGACAGCTTCGAACACAATACACAGAAAGTCAACCTTCGAAAGATAAGCGAAGCCTAGCACACGGCAGCAAGACGAAATCGAAGCATACACACAACCTTCGAAGCTAGCTTGGTCGAGGTGTGATAAATGAAGTGATATCCTTCGACCTGAGGGCTAACTCCGAACGACAAACTTCGAACACACAAACTGAGACCTTCGGAAAAGACAACAGCAAAACAACAAGTCGAGCGAAGTCTATCAGAGAGACAAACTTCGAAGCCAACTTCAAAACCTGTCGAAGTATGGACTTCGAAGAGCTCAAGTCAGAGTATACCTTCGCACAGACGGTCGAAGTATGTCAAGCTGACAGAACTCAAAAAGTACTTCAAAGCTAGAAACACAGTACACAAAGTGAAGTCGAAGTTCAAGCGAAGTTCTCGAGAATGTCAGATCGAAGCCTGCCTCACGGAGATGAGGGGCTTCGGACAGAGAAGGAGCTTCGCCAGAAACAACCAGAAAAGAGACTTTGGCCCTGTCAACTCGATCAAAAAGCTACGCAGTAAAAAGCAAGCCTAGAGTACTAGTGTACTGTTGCTACAGTGTAGTACTACTTGCAACCAGCAAGAACTAGTGCTCCAAACTTGAAGAACAGACGCAACAGAGTAGCAAATAGAGATCAAAATGCCCACGGTACACGAAGATTCAGATCCACAAAAATCAATGCACGCCACACACATAAGCATAGTATAAAATCTCACAGCATTAAAGAAGAACAGAGATATTTCAGGAATAGAAGCTTCTAGCGGCGCACATGGACAGGAACAGGAGAGAGAAAACGCAGGAGACAAAATGACCAAATAGAGTAAAAAATAATTTCAGCAAAAGGGTAGTCCAACCCTAGGGATTGGGGCCCTATTTATAGGCTGCCCAAAGACCTAGAATATTCCACCAGCCCCTTAGGGTTTTTACAGACGCTAAAATAAAGGAAATGACTCAACTGCCCTTAGGTACTTTTACAGACACAACTGACTGACTGTGGGCCTAGAGATACAGATGACTTATCCGGAAGCTAAGCTTTCGTAGCGACTACGACTTCTCTTCTGGACAGTCCGATACAGAATCAACGGTTGTCAGTTTTGCGCCGAAACTGACAAAGCCTCCACCGACTTTGCACCAGGTACCCGGATTGGGCCGGCCCGATTCCGCAGCTCTCTCAGCCCGGCAATCACTCACCGCCCGTGTACCTGAGTCAATCCTGGTCAACAGCCCAGTGGGTCTTCTACTGCTTCTGTCCCATGTACCCGGATTGGGCCAGCCCGACTTCGTAGCCTCCTCTGCCCGATAGTCGCTTGCTGCCCGTATACCTGAGTCACACGCGGCCCATGAAACAACAGATCTTCACTCTTCTCAGTCCTCTTTGACTATCGTTGACAATGACTCATCACATCTGGAGCCATGAGGCCCACGCTATTCAGCATGGCTCCTCAATCTCCCCCTTGATGAGTGCATTGTCAACACTTCACTTCTAGCTCTTCAGAACCTGCGAACAACTGTGGAAACACGAAAACAAAGCACAAGAAAACAAGAAAGAAGAAAATAAGGTAAAAGTTTAACCCTAATGACCAAAAGCCGAACAAAAGCAAAAAGCGATCATTATGGTTAACCAAAAGTAAAAGCTCTACATGAGTTCGATCTCAGAAACATCAACAAGGATATCAAAAGAGCAAGGACAAACGGGACAAAGACTCCCCCTTAAACTCACATTCCAAGATTTCTCCCCCTTGTTGACAAGTGAACTCATCAAGTACTCAAAAGAGACACAGACTCCCCCTGAAATGCAACTCTCCCTCAAAATATGCAATGAATGCAACTGGGGTGCAGGTGGAGTGAGTAAAGCATGCTTCTCAGATATGATTGACTACAATTACAACATCGAATAGATACAGCAAAAGACATACTGTCTAAGATACATGGCATGATCAATGCAACAAATGATATCTAAAGAAAGTCATTAGCACGCATTTTCAATTTTCGCAAACAAAAAACATCACCACATTTTCCGGTTGACAAGCAAGGTAAAGCATGAGATGCAAAAGCTAACTGATAGCTACCAGGATAAGCATTGTCCAAAACAAAGTGCTTCAGCAAACTTGTTATCATTTCAATTTTCAGGCTTTTTCTTTTCTCTTTCTCATTTATGCCAGGGGTTATTTGCATGTCAAACCTTATGCTGACCGACCAAGTCAAGCCTAGGTCAGATCTAGACCATTAGAAGCTTAAGACATTGGTCTTGGCATACACTACATTGTCCCAGTTCATACCAAAGTGTTATGGTACGCAGTCCAGAACAATGCAATGCGACAAAGCAAACCCACCTGGATCTTTGCAAGTTATGCATAAAGAGGCATGGAATTTTCATTTTTCTTGATTTTTATAGCACATTTCCATGTTTTAAAGCAGAAGGATGTTCAAGTTGCATGTTTGCATCTAAGTCAGGAACTAGCTACAAGGCATGTAACAGATAGCAAAAACAGTCAGCCTACACATGCTAGTTACCAGAAGCAATGGTGATCATTTTTTTTTCAAATTTTAAAGCATAAAAGCCATGCATATGACAAATATCAGACATATCAAGTGAACTGAACCAAAGCATGATCAATGACAAGTATTCAAACGCATGTACCAGCTAGAATAAGTAAAGCAGTTCAATCATATAACAGAAGCAGCTCTAAAGTGTGATATGTGAATATGCAAGATATGAACACACAGAGAAAGACTCAAGAAAAGAGTAAAAGAAGAAAGAAAACTGATGCAAAATATCCTAGAAAGGATACACAACACCCAAATCCCCTCGTAAACGCTCAAAGGTAGACTAATCTAGGGGTTTGGTGAAAATGTCAGCCAACTGATGATGGGTATCACCATGAACAAGGTCAATGACACCTTTCTTATATTGATCCCACAGAAAATGAAAGCGCACATCAATGTGTTTGGTTTTTGAATGGAGACAGGGGTTTTCCCCTACACTAATAGCACTGGTGCTATCGCAAAACAATGGAATCCTGGTAGGAAAGAATAACCCAAAATCTCGCAGAGTGGAAATCATCCAAACCAACTGTGAGCAGCAGCTACATACTCAGCCTCAGTGGTCGAAAGAGCAACTCTAGATTGCTTTCGAGAAGACCAAGAGACAAGAGAATAACCAAGAAACTGGCAAGTACCGGAAGTCGACTTGCGATCCAACCGGCACCCACCAAAGTCGGCATCCAAAAAGCCAGATAAATCAAGAGATGATGATGCTGAATAGTAAAGACCGAGATCAAGCGCATAAGTGAGATACATGAAGATGCGCTTGACAGCCTGCCGATGAGACGCGCGTGGTGAAGACTGAAAATGCGCGCAAAGTCCCACGGCGAACTGAATGCCCGGTCTTGTCACCGTTAAGTACAATAGAGAACCAATCATCCCTCGAAACTCTCTCTCATTGACCTTGATGCCTCTCTCGTCCTTGTCCAAGCCCCCAGATGTGCCCATCGGGGTCATTTACGGCTTCAATTCTCCACCAAAGTCAAATTTCTTAAGCATGTCGCGAGTGTACTTACCTTGGTGGATGAAAGTGTCGTCCAGTGTTCTAAAACGCGGCTCTAGGCGCCCGCCTAGGCGGCAAAAGGCGCTGGGCGCCAGCCCACCGCCGCGCGGAGGCTGGCTGGGCGGGTGGGGGCGCCTAGGCGGGTCAACCGCGGCCTAGGCGGTTGACCGTGGCGCCTAGGCGGCCCGGAACCGGCGGCGGAAGGGGAGCAGGTAGCCAGATCCGGCGAGAGGAAGGAGGCAAGCGGCCAGATCCGGCGACCGGCGACGCGCATGCGGCCAGATCCGGCGACCGGCGGCGCTCGCGCGGCCAGATCCGGCGACCGGCGGCACGCACGCGGCCAGATCCGGTGGCGGGAGGGAAGTAGGCGGCGGTGGGAGGGGAGCAGGCCGCCAGATCCGGCGGCGGGAGGGGAGCCGGCGGCCACTCCTCCTCACGGCGAGTCCTGCACCGCAGTAGCCGCCACCTTGCTTCTTCACCACCATGGCATAAACCGGAGGGGAAGACTGAAGAGAGGGGAGGGGAAAACTGAACAGAGGGGAGGGGAAGCGCCTGGAGCTGGAGCAGCAAAGTTTCTTGGCCTCCTGGAAGAAAAGTCGTGGAGGGGAGGGGAGGGGACAGCTGCTGTCTGGTGTGGGAAGAAGAAAAGGCAGGTGTGGGAAGAAGAAAAGGCAGGTGTGGGAAGAAGAAAAGTTGCCTGGGAACTAGCAAAATGAAGTGGGAACTAGCAAAATGAAGTGGGACCTAGGCGCCGCCTAGGCGCCGCCTAGGCGCCCCTAGGCGCTAGGCGGCGGGTCACCGCCCGACTAGCGCCTAGCGCCTTTTATAACACTGGTGTCGTCCTTGGTCTGCTTGATCTGGAGCCCTAGAAAATACTTGAGCTCACCCATGAGGCTCATCACAAACTCGCTGTGCATCTGCTCAGAAAATTTCCCTTGACCACTGTTCCCGAATGTGATGTACTCTTTGGAGCTCGGGGGAGTGAGACTGGAGAACCATTTGCGATGTCTCGTCATGTGACGAGAACATCCTGAGTCCATGATCCAAACGTCCTCCAGTCCCCGATCCTACACAATCAGTGGCTGTAAGTGGGAGCAAATGGTCCAGCACCAGGTTTAGCAAAAGAGCTAAACCAGTGTCGAGCCATCTGCTCAAAAGACAGAAAGCAGAAATCATAATGAGAGTCCGGACCAAAACGCGGCTCAAAGCGCGGTCCTCGGTTCTGCCTAAAGCCTCGGCCACGAGGTCCAGGACCGTAGCCAACACAGCCTGGAGCTCTGCCGGAACGAACACCACCATCTGGAGCACGGGCATGAAAGCCGTCTCCCCTACCACCACCTACACGACGTGGCCTGGCCTCCAGCCTCTCCCCGTGTCGAGGAACCCGCAGTCTACCACCCTGCTGGTAGAACTGCTCCTGATCACCATGAGCTCTCTCTACTCTCTCAACCCGCTTCCTCCTAAAGCAAAACTCCACAAGATGCCCGTCTCTCTGACAAAACTCACAATGGTAGGTGGGCTTCTTGAGATGTGGTTGAGGCTTGGTATTCTTGGGCTTAGTGGTGTTAGGTGTAGTCTTTCTGGGTTGAGAGGGTCCAGGAAGAGAGTCAAGAGAGGTGCGGAGGCGTTTGGGCTTTGGAACCCAGATGGGCTTCTTGGGTGGAGCTTTGGGTTGTTCATGGATCACTCCATCCTTGGGCTGACTAGCCAAGGAAGACTCAGTGGAGTGAGTCTTGGGGTATCTCTGCTCAAGAGTCATCTTACTCCACTCCACTGCCCGGCTAATGGCACTCTCAAAGTCAGCCTTGGTGTAGGTGTAACCTACCCCAAACCCATCCTGCCTCTTGAACTGCTGGATCATCATGCCGAGCTGTGGCTCTCGGGCACTGATCCAACTCAGGATAGAACAGAGGTAAAAGTTCCCATTCTGAGAATTAGCTAGCTCCTCTCTCAAGGAAGCTAGAACCTCCACCTGAGACAAGCAGGTCTCACACTCACTCTCTACTTGAACAGACTTTTCGGCTTTCAGCTTGATCAGTTCCATTCTAAGAGACAAACAGTTCTCACAAACAGTGGGTGGAACTGACAGTGTCTCAAGCTCTAGCCTAGTCTGCGCTAGCTCAGCTCTCACTCTCTCCAAATCCCCTAAATGCTCATCGCCCTTGGCTTTCAGCTCAGCTAAGACAGCTAGATGAGAAGGGCAATCAACACAGGGTGCGACGACAGTGGCTTGAGCATCTTTCAGCTCCAGCTGAGCGCTTTCAAGCTCAGTGGCCAAAGAGTCCCTCTCATCAACCCTTTCTGTGTACCTGGACTTCAGAGTCGACAGGTCACACAGAAGCACCTCACACTTCGGGCACTCACTGCTATCACCCAAGCAGGGGAAAGAAGATAGACTCTCAATTCTGTCGTTGGCTACGGCAAGCTCACTCTCTAACTCATCTATCCTCTTCTTGGCCCCCCTAAGCAGTTTCTCCCGATATTTTAACTCTTGACGATTGCTTTCAAGTAAATCAACGATTTCGCGCTCATAAGATGTTACCTTTTCGTTGTCGTCGTCGTTGGAGTAATCGGAGGAGCTCTTCTCTTCCTTATCCCCAAGAGCCATTGAGTAGAAGCTCTTGCGGGATCTTCGGCGCTGGTGTGAGCGGCTCTTCGGTCTGTCCCCGAAAGCCATGAAGCAGAGACCCGCCGGATCGTCCTTGTCCTTCCCCTTCCTGATGACGATCTCTTCATCGCTTGAGCTTGATGAAGAGGAAGAAGACGTGGATTGCTTGGAGTAGCTCTTTTCCATCTCGGTGAAGAAGGCCTTGTCGTGCTTCTTGTTCTCTCACCGGTAGTCCTTCAGGGCCTTTCTGAAGAATCTGGTCTTCGGCTTGCCCTTGTTGAAGGAAGAGCTGTCGTGCTTGCCGGAGTCGTGGAAGCCACCACCGGTGCCCTTCTTGTGGCCATTGCGCTTGGGGCAGTCGGCGATGAAGTGTCCTGGATCACCACACTCAAAGCACCCGGATTTTGTGCCGTGTCTTTTGAACATTCTCTTGTCATAAACACGACGCACTCGGTTGTTAAAAAGACACAAATCATCATCTCCCAAAGACTCAAGCTGGTCCTCAGTGATAGACATCAAGGAGAACCCAACACAACTCACAGAAGAAGGATCAACAAAAGGTGTAGCAAGGGCCAGGGACTTTGATCCAGAACCAGTGAGATTTGATCTTAGCTGGATATCAACCGCAGTGGCCTTCAGCTTGCTAAACAACTCAGAAATGATCAAGGTATCATAAGAAGTGCTCTCAATAATAGAGGATACCTTGATCTCCCAGATCTTTGGGTCCAAGGTATGGAGAACCTTGAGCGCATGCTCGTGATCTGAGACTAACTGAGCACCCTCAGCCTTGTTGTCCCGAAGCTTGTTTATGATCGATTGAAAACGACCAAACAAAGCTTCAACAGATTCACCCGACTTTTGTGTGAAGTTTTCATATTCACACCGGTAGGTCTGATAGAGCCAAGCCTTGACCTGGGTTGTCCCCTCATGGTGTGCCTTGAGGGTAGCCCAGATCTCTCTCGCAGTGGAGAGATGGCTCATACGCTCAAACTCAGTGGGACCTAGACCAGAAAACAGAATGTTCACAGCTTTACTATTGCTCAGATGCTGGGCAATGATACCAGGAGTACCATGCTCAGCAACTGGCAATATAACAAATGTATCGTGAACGCAAATGTCCCAGATGTCCGAGCCTTGGCTCATAAGATAGGCTCGCATGCGAGTCTTCCAATAGTTATAGCCATAGGCTTCCAAGGACAGGACCTTGCCAGGAGACATCATGATCACTACTGGGGTTTAGAACCGGTTAAGGTATGAAAAAACCCTAACCAAGCTCTAATACCACTTGTAGGACCGAAAGTAGCGATCAGAGGGGGGTGAATGGGCCCCTAAAAATTCTTTCGAATCAATGGCCTGCTCCCAACACCCAACGCACCTCAAAAGATTAAGCAGCAGAATGTGAACAGAAAGCCTAAGTCTAAAAGTATCTAGCCTAGAATCAACAGGTGTCAAAAAAGAGAAACACCAAGAACATTGCTAATAGGCAGATAAACAAATATTCAAGACATGGCAGGCCACAAACTTCTCAATGGATGATCTAAGTGGATATATAAAGAGATGAGAAGTTACTGTTCAAATTTGTCTCCTGTTCGGAACTTGGCGAAGCCTGCTTCGCTGTGTCGAAGTCTGCTTCGCAGTGTCGAAGCCTGCTTCGGAGGTCTTTGACGAAGTCTAGCGAAGGTTGTCAATGAAGTGACGAAGGTATGTTGAGTCTAGCCTAGTTCGTGTGCCAGAGTGCGAAGTATGCTTTGGAGCGAAGTATGACAGTGTCGAAGCTTGCTTCAAACAGTGAGCTTCGAAGCCTAAACTTCGAACAGACAGCTTCGAACACAATACTCCGAACGACAAACTTCGAACACACAAACTGAGACCTTCGGAAAAGACAACAGCAAAACAACACGTCAAGCGAAGTCTATCAGAGAGACAAACTTCGACGCCAACTTCAAAACCTGTCGAAGTATGGACTTCGAAGAGCTCAAGTCGGAGTATACCTTCGCACAGACGGTCGAAGTATGTCAAGCTGACAGAGCTCAAAAAGTACTTCAAAGCTAGAAACACAGTACACAAAGTGAAGTCGAAGTTCAAGCGAAGTTCTCGAGAATGTCAGATCGAAGCCTGCCTCACGAAGATGAGGGGCTTCAGACAGAGAAGGAGCTTCGCCAGAAACAACCAGAAAAGAGACTTTGGCCCTGTCAACTCGATCAAAAAGCTACGCAGTAAAAAGCAAGCCTAGAGTACTAGTGTACTGTTGCTACAGTGTAGTACTACTTGCAACCAGCAAGAACTAGTGCTCCAAACTTGAAGAACAGACGCAACAGAGTAGCAAATAGAGATCAAAATGCCCACGGTACACGAAGATTCAGATCCACAAAAATCAATGCACACCACACACATAAGCAGAGTATAAAATCTCACAGCATTAAAGAAGAACAGAGAGATTTCAGGAATAGAAGCTTCTGGCGGCGCACATGGACAGGAACAGGAGAGAGAAAACGCAGGAGACAAAATGACCAAATAGAGTAAAAAATAATTTCAGCAAAAGGGTAGTCCAACCCTAGGGATTGGGGCCCTATTTATAGGCTGCCCAAAGACCTAGAATATTCCACCAGCCCCTTAGGGTTTTTACAGACCTAAAATAAAGGAAATGACTCAACTGCCTTTAGGTATTTTTACAGTCACAACTGACTGACTGTGGGCCTAGAGATACAGATGACTTATCCGGAAGCTAAGCTTTCGTAGCGATTACGGCTTCTCTTCTGGACAGTCCGATACAGAATCAACAGTTGTCAGTTTTGCGCCGAAACTGTCAAAGCCTCCACCGACTTTGCACCAGGTACCCGGATTGGGCCGGCCCGATTCCGCAGCTCTCTCAGCCCGGCAATCACTCACCGCCCGTGTACCTAAGTCAATCCTGGTCAACAGCCCAGTGGGTCTTCTACTGCTTCTGTCCCATGTACCCGGATTGGGCCAGCCCGACTTCGTAGCCTCCTCTGCCCGATAGTCGCTTGCTGCCCGTATACCTGAGTCACACGCGGCCCATGAAACAACAGATCTTCACTCTTCTCAGTCCTCTTTGACTATCGTTGACAATGACTCATCACATCTGGAGCCATAAGGCCCACGCTATTCAGCATGGCTCCTCAGGGGTGGGAGCGTTTGGGGTGGGACGATAGAAACGAGAGCAGGGTGTCCTTTGTGCTGTTTGGTTCAATTTAGTCCACTTCTTTGGACTAGAGTACTAAAGGCTTTAGTCAAAATTTTAATCCACCTATTTGAGTGTTTAGGGACTAAAAGTGCCTAAAAATAGTGGACTAAAGTTTAGTCCATAAGAACCAAACAAGGCCTTACATTGTGAAAAAAACAAATAAAGTATATTTTAAAATTTAGTATGAAAGAGATTTGATAATTTGCCAATGTAAGAGATGGTCCAATATATTATTGTGTGTATTAGTGTTACAGGATGACAAGATAATCACTTACCAAATCATCATTTTTTTCTCATGAGCTGTTTATCATAATCTTAGGGGGTGAATCACCATTTTTTCTTCTCATGAGCTATTTATCATAATTTTAAAGGTGTTTGGTTCCTTTAATCCCAAGTTTAGTCACTCGCATAATATTTGGATATTAATTAAAATT
The DNA here is from genome assembly GCA_019279435.1 of Zizania palustris. Taxonomy (NCBI): domain Eukaryota; kingdom Viridiplantae; phylum Streptophyta; class Magnoliopsida; order Poales; family Poaceae; genus Zizania; species Zizania palustris. The sequence continues at coordinate 67,504,694 of JAAALK010000283.1, read as the reverse complement.
ATTAAACGTAGGTGATTATCTTAGTGCTGATTACAGATATAGTACTAGATCAGGCAGACAGAATTCAGAAAGGATTCCACTTGTAAAAACATTACCGCTGAATTCTGCACCTGCCTTAGTTTTGTTTACGTTGTCTGGTTGTCACTTCTAAAAATTTGTAAGATGGAATGAATTCTTGTTGCACACAGCTGAACAATTTAGGATCTACATGTTGCAAGGTTCACCAGATGCAGTCAGGTTCCTGCTGCAGGAACCACAATATTGAAAACACAGCAAAAAAGCCATTTCAAGAATTATTTTTTTTACTATTTCTACTGGTTACAAATTACCGTTACAGTTTTTTTCCTTCTTGCTGCATTCTACACTCATCATGATGGGACAAGGCCTGCTTTCATGATAGCAACACACAAATATCACCAACTGAACATCAGACAAAACTTAGGCCATTTACAGGAAGAATTGTCATCGGCTCCAATGCTAGGAGTGACCATTGGCCCTTGACCCACGACGGGCATCAGCAGGGCGCGGTGACGACCGCTGGTGCGCTGTGGTGCGACCATGACTGTGGTCCCTTGATGACCCGCTTCCTCTTGTATCCCTTGCCCGGCTCTTCATTGTCTCAATTTGTTCAAGTGTCTCAAGGACTTCCTTCATTGAGGGCCTGCTCCTTGGTTCACCTGCCAGGCAGTTTAGTGTCAACTGCGCCGCCCGAAGAGCTTGTTTGGAGTTGTACTGGCCCTCAAACCGGGGGTCCATGAGACGGGTAAGCTTTCTCCGGTCTGCTAAGTAGGGCTTCGCCCAGTCGACAAGGCTGAGCTGCCCATTTGGACGGTTGGGGTCTAATGCCCGCTGACCGGACAGCATCTCCAGCATCACAACTCCGAAACCGTAAACATCACTCTTCACATATAAATGACCTAGACATGGTTTAGAGCATGTTGTGAGAAGGAGGAACGGTCAACAGCTAAGAAGGTAACTATGGGTAGTAAATTGTAAATTTAGAGCTACCAGCAACTTGACAACGAATTGTAGAAATTTGAATTATGAATTTCACATGGGATGCAAAACTAACTAGTAGTCTATTAGCTGGGAAATATTAATGGTATGAGTCGAGAGAAGTTGGGTGTGCATTGTGTCGATATTTTTGTGTAAAGTGACATTACATGAATAACCATACAATATATAAAAAGGATTGTTAGCACTTAGCACACAATGTCCTAAGAAGGATCATCCACTGATCCAGTGGAGGGCAGAAGGAGCTACTCATCCATATCTGATCCCAGATGGAGCCCCCACAATCAAATGCATATGCTTGTCTGGACTAGGTAGTGCATCCCCACTATTCTATATATTCAATGGCAAAGTATTGTTTCCTTTCTAGTTAGGCAATATTCATTTCTGCACTTGACTTTTCTTCTACATCAATGAAATATTTGTATTGTCTGGTAGCAGATATTATGAATTTTATGATTGAGAATGGAGGAGAGAGCATGCACCCAAAATGTAAACGACATGACTGACAAGCCTAAACACTAAATTTGGGAACATCTGAAGACTGAGAAGTCTAATTCCTTGTATAGCGCTATTTCAGTATGTACTATGACTGGCACATGGAGTGTTGATAATTAACTGCAGGACAGGCATAAGGGCACTTACCAGTGGCTACATACTCCGGAGCTGCATATCCATATGTGCCCATGACCCTTGTTGTGATATGTGAATTGCTACCAGTAGGCCCGAGCTTAGCAAGCCCAAAATCAGAGAGATTTGCATTGTAGTTCTGCCAAAAGAACGCTGTCAGCATTTGAACTCAATAATGAGAAGATTGTAGGCACATTGAATAGTACAAAGCTTACCGCATCTAGAAGGATATTAGAAGCCTTGAAGTCACGGTAGATGACTTGCTTCTCTGATGCATGCAAGAATGCAAGTCCTCGAGCTGCACCGATGGCTATCTTCAGCCTCAGTTCCCATGTAAGTGGAGGACATCCTCCTGAAAATAAATGCAATCAATTTCAACTGTCGTTATATGACTTATATCTCAGTCAAGTTGAGTAGCCACCCCAAGATATTCACACCGCGCACATATATGTTTGCAGATCTAGAATTTATGCCGCAGACTGCATTATACTACTGGAGATAGAAGTATTGCAGAGACAAAGAAACACAGCGTTCATGAACAAGATAATCCCCCAAAAAATTTCAGTAATATGCCTAAAAGAACATTGTTTATAACATCTCTAGGGTAAATAGATGATGCAAATTATTAGCAGTAAGCTAGTAAAACTCACTCTTGAAAAGATGGTTCTCTAAGCTCCCTTTGGCCATGAATTCATACACGAGCAGAAGTTCCTTGTCCTCCCAGCAGTAGCCCAAGAGCTTGACCAAGTTTGGATGCGAGAGCCTACCCAGAAAGTTTATCTCTGACTGCAGATAGACATTGAGAATTTTTTTAGATAATTAGACATTGAGAAGTACAATTAGATATTATTAATATTGAGAAAATGATGGCATCTGTTAGAGTAAACTAAGTTAATTGATTGTATTTCTTGTGAAGGTTTACAAGGACATGTGGCCCATAGTTGTAATGTTTTTCCTTAAAAATATCAAATCTGTACCAGAAAGACAACTGCATTGTGATAAACATGTGGTTTATAAGGTCTGGTCAGAAGTTATGAACAGTCTAGTATTATAACATTTCCAACAATATGGTTCTGGTCAGTGGTCAGCATTGGGCTATTGGCAGTTTGGCACTACCGAGATAGCACAGACTTATTAAACTATTACCATTGCAATTTATAAAATTGGCAGCCAGGTCATCAGAAATTAAACAGAGAATAAACAACCATAAGCATGAGGTGACTAGAAGAGACTTTAAAAGTGTAGTGATTTGTTTATCTGTCCATTAGTGACGTGTAACCAGAAAGAGATCTGCATCCTTAACTAAAGATACAATAATAAGCTCTAGCTCATAGGGACCCTTTTGCTGGTACTGATTGTAATTACCATCAAGAACAAAGTAAACAAGTCAAATCCCATAAGCATGCAAGATTCCTATGCTCACGCTGACCAAAACAAAGGGCCTGATTTTACCTGCCACTCCTCATAACCCTGCATACTCTCTGAGTTGAGCTTCTTGACAGCAACAACCATGCCAGTGCCACTCTTCACAGGATTCATCGTCTTCTCATCTACCCACCCTTTGTACACCCTCCCAAAGCCTCCTTCCCCAAGGACACTATCTGGCCTGAAGTTCTTGGTGGCTTGTCGGAGCTCAATGAATGTGAAAGTCCTGAGGTTTGGCGCCTCCAGGATCTGGCCCTCGGGATACACCCCCTCATCAAATCCATTGCTTGTGCCGCCGCTGCCAGAAGATGCCATGAAGCTGCTGCCAATGGAGGAGAGCTTCCCTGTGGTGCTGCTGGTGGTGATGCTGCTGCTTGTTTTGGAGGTCATTGTCCCTGTATCACAAACAACTCATGTTACCTTACCTTCTAGTGCTGAGGTTGACTATGGCAGAAAGTCATGAAAAACATGGAGAATTCAACCAAACTTGGAGTCTTTTCCCCCCCTTTACCAAGGTAAAAACTAAAAATTTAGGGTTGCGTGAGGATTATATTGATAAAGCCTGTATGATTCAGGAAGGTCGGAAACTACATTTGGTGATAATTTTTTTCACCTTATAATTAAATAATAACTAAATAAAAACCTACGAAATTATTGATCTTGGACAACCAATAATTTTGTTAATTCCCTTCTCAATTCCCTACAACCATGCCAGTACAAAGAACCACAAAGCACTTAAACTAGGAATTTAGTCAACTCGTCCTGATTCTCTTATAACTTAGGTAGCGTTTGGTTCAAGAGTTAGGTGGAAGTGAGCGGCTCTGTTCTACTTTAAAAAATCTTGAGCTAGGAGAAAGATGACTGTTAGATATGAACGAAACAACAACGTAATCTTGAGCTAGGAGAACTAAATTTGTATTTTAAAAAATCATTTTGCTGAGAAACATGATGTATTACTTGGGCAGAAACCTGAAAGCCTTCACCTAGCACAGGCCCAGCATGCAGCATCAAGTTACTAAAACGATCGCATGGAAAATCACAGCAGAAAGGAGGGAGACCGAGTTCTTGAGGCAGATTCTCACCTGAGCCAGACGGCCTGAAATCCACTGCCACATGATCCTTCCCTGAGCCACCACAGATGTTCCCCATCTCTTCCTCCCTCCTCTCGCTCTCTCCGCAGTCAAGAACGCGGCCAGGAAAGGAAGGGTGCCTTGTGGAGGAGGAGCCGGACGAGGAAGAAGACTGGGAAGGAGGGGGAATGAGAAGTCAATGAGCTTATAACTAAAAAACTGATAATTTATCACAAGATGTCGTGGGAATATCTACCTACCAGAATTTAGAAAAATTCATGTTTTTTTAGCTTTTGTATCCGGTTAATTTTTAGATTCTACTGATACTATTAATTTAAATCATTTTTTAACTTCAAATTCTAAAAATAGTTACCATCCTCAAAAACAGAAACAAACAAACATTAAGTTAATGATATATATAAGATTATCTAGATCAATGAGACGTGGGATTAAAATGATAAAAAATATAAAGCCACCTATTTTACAAATTATCAAATCTTCCGTTTATAACCAAATAATTGATGTATATGTATGCTATTGGTTTCAAAATGTAACAAATTTTAATATTAACGTGTGTGTCTATATTTATATATATATACAAATGATATTCTACACCACGGGTATAAAATAGCTATTCTACTGAGAACAAAATAGTACTCAATTACTATTCTACTGAGAAAATCTACTACTGAAAGTGAACGGTGTAGAATAGTTATTCTACACACGTGGTGTAGAATAGCACTACCGTGTATGTATGTATATATATATATATATATACAAATGCTATTCTACACCGGGTGTAGAATGCTATTCTACACCGACGTGGAATGGAGGGGTTGGGATTGGGTGGGGGGTGGGCACGATTGGAATGATCGGTGTAGAATAGCATTTACACCCATAGTGTAGAATAACGTTTCCGTGTGTATATATATATATATATATATATATATATATATATTATCAAGGAGATAAGAAAGAAATCATACTATTTCCTTTTTAAGGTTGGGTGGGTACAGAATGCAAGTGATTTGTGTACTCTTCAAGGCTAGAAGAGTATAAACAATTTAGAGGCATTAAGTTATTTTTTTTACAAATATAAAACTGATATATTTAGAATAAATTTTGAACCTGATTTTTTTTATATTTTGATACGGTTACTAACGAGAATGATGTGACGTATAAAGTGTAAAGAGAAACGTGACAGTCTCCAAAACGCATGCGCTCTGAATCGAGATGGTGATGCTATCATTCGTCCAAACGCAACTTCTGCTGAGTGCTGATGCATTACAGACAGTACTGGTCGACAAATAGTTTTAGAGATAAGTACAGACTTAACAAAACATTATTTTATAAAAAGGTTGGTAATAGCAAAATTAAAATACCAATAGAGTTAATAGAAATTATAGAAACAGTGGTATGGGTTTCTAACCGATTAGATTTATGTGAAAGAGATTAGAGCATCTCTAAAAAATGTTAAGCCAAATTTTAGTCATCCAAGCAAAAAAAAACGCACTCCAAAAGAATGGCTAATCGGATGACCAAGCCATCCGACTGACCAAATTAAGGTTCCGGCTGGCCAAATTTTCTCGTGGGCCCCACTGGCTTGACGGCAGCATGCAGCGGTTGTGCAGGAAACCGGTGCACGGGCAATGGAAAAAAAGAAAGGGAGAAAAGATAAGGAAGAAAAGAAAAAAGATAAGATAAAATAAAATAAATTTTATAAAAAATTATACAATTTGCAAATTTTAAAATTCTATAAATGATATTTTTTAAAATAAGAAATCAAATATTTGAAAATATTTTGAAATTTTAAAAGAGAGAATAAATTATTTAGAGAGTTGAGAATATAGAGTCTTTTGGAGTATATAGCAGATTTGAAGAATAATCTTTTTGAAGAGTTGGCTAAATGAATAAATAGAAAGTAAAAAATGAAAAATCTTTTGGAGATTCTCTAACTAACTGTTTTTGTGTTTTATTGCTTTATTTATACACACAACCAACATGCATAGTATATAACTTATTTTAAAAAAAAAAGACATAATTGTACCATTTGATATGATATGGTGGGTCTGCCCATGTAGCGGCAAAATACCAACTTTTCCTCTCTTTTTTCCGCTTCTCTTTTTACACGAAATCGCATGCAATTTCGCAATTTTTCAGTGGTTAAAAAGAAGATGTAGGACCATGTTGTTTTCATTAGATTTTCTCATGCTGTGACAGCAGGTTAAGGTTTGATTTTATATATAGAAGCAATGATTTCTGCCATCTACTATAAGATGAAAGAGAAAATAGGCAGTTTTATATAGAAATAGGTCGTATGATTTTTTTTCAAAGTTAGGTTCGTTTAAGTTTTAATAAAATTAAATGAAAATATCAATATTTATAATATCAAATAAATTTACTATTAAAATATGTTTAATGGTCGATTTATTAAAACTGACTAATTTGATTTTGTAATTATTGATACCATTTTTATAAAATCTATTAAAATTAAAAAAAAATAACTTTTTTAAGAAAGCTACAGACTCAATCTTATTTGAAAGTTATATGTCGGAAATGTGATACGAAGACTTTTTAGGTGGTCACTCATCACACTTAACGTTAAAATTCTAATAAAATTTAGTATCACCTAACTGACATCTCTATCAACATAGTGCATGTTTGGATCTAAGAAACTAAAGCAAAGTGATTAAAATAGGGGCTAAAATTTTAGTCACTCTTGTTTGAATCCAAGAACAAAAAAAGGCTAAAGTATTTATGATGGGTGAAAAGGGGGCATTTTAGTCCCTCTTAGCTCCTCCTTAGGGGTTAATGGACTAAAAAATTTTAGCCCCTTTTTACCCTTACTGTTTGGATTTTTAGCCTCTAAAATGACTAAATTTTAGCTCTTTTTGTATTAGCCCCTTAATCCAAACACCCCATTAATTCAGAAAAGGCTACCGAGGAAAAGGCCGATGAGCCATTGTTGAAATTCTCGGTTGGTTCTCTGAAGTCAAAAGAATATACATCTGAAGCGTAGACTGCATTTGTTTTCTTGTTGACTCGTTGAAAAAGTACGGAATACTTGGAAAATTAGAAGCTTGGAAAGCTAGCTAGTTTACTTGATTTTGACAATCTTCAGAATGATTAGTTGCCGGCCAAACTAAACTGCTAGATTGTAATTTAGATGTTAGATTGTCAAAATTGATCCATCCAACCAGCGTGTTTTGTTGGATTAATTGGAGTTGAATTCACATATAAGTATCGAAAAATTTACAACATTAAAAGAATATTATACAAATGATACAAACAACGCGTAGATATGTTTTAAAAGTAGTATATATTTCAGTGACAACGAGAACTCACATACCAATGGCTACTCTTATATATATATATATATATATATATATATAAGAGTAGCCATTGGTATGTGAGTAGAATAACTATTCTACACCGACTACTTTCAGTAGTAGATTTTCTTAGTAGAATAGCTATTGACTACTACTTTTTTCTCAATAGTAGATTTGTTGGTAGAATAGCTATTTTACACCCGTGATGTAGGATAGCATTTGTATATATATATAATGTATTTTTGGCACAACACTAAATATATGATATTTTGGAGCTGATGAAATTCATCTCCAAGAAATCCTCTATCTGGTTGGTGACGTTGATTGAGAACGTTTAGTTGAGCTATTTAGTTTTAATTTTAATTTTAAATTAAAATAAAATTTAAAACGATTTTATTTTATCATAGAAACTTAAAATTTAATATGGATCAAGAAATTACGAATAAACTACAACTGTTATGACAAAAAATATGTTATTTGAGGTTTTAGACATTGGATGAGTACTTAATCGTAGTATTGCAAGAATACTGGGTCAGCTCAAGCTACAAATTAACTGCTCAATCCATCGGTGGATCGCACCGCTAGTACTAGTACTTATAAAATTCAGAGTCAACTCCACTGATCAATGGAGCTTTCTTAGGTGCTATTTGGTTCAGAAATAAGATTAAATGTGACGGTTCTATCCTAGTTTTTGGGATGAGATCGTCTTATCTCATATTTGGTTGCGAGAGATGAGGATGTCTTAGTTTTGTGTTTGGTTGGTGGGTTGAGAGAAATGAGAATCCGCCCCGAAACCTCCATCCCACACCGAAACACCTTCGGTCCATTTCGAAACCTCCGACCCATTCCTAAAGCCTTCGTCTCGGAACCTTTGGCCCGTTATAGAACCTCTAGCCCTGTCCCGGAGCCTCCACGCACGAGGTGGGACAAGCTCGTCGCTCCTTTTTTGAGGACAAGTTCGTCCCAAATATTGAAGAAATATTCCTTGGTGGGGCGACTCCATCCCACCTGACTCCGAACCAAACGATGTAAAAAACAGGACCGTCCCGTCCCATCCCACCTCATCCTTTGAACCAAACGCCACCTTATATTTTTACTAAAGTTGATTAATCAATTTCCTCTTCCAAGTGACGAGGGACTGTTTGTTTTAGTTTTGGTTTATAAAAATCGAGCTTATAGAAAAAAGCTAAGTTCCACTAGCTTGCTTGATTGTTATAATATGCACTCCATATTATAATAAGCTGGCAGAACAAGTTACCCTGTTTATTTCAGTTTATGAAAAAAGTTGGATTGTTATAACCCAAAGCTGAAACAAATAGAGCTCATTTATATATTATAAATTGTTAATTTTTATAAAAGTTAATTAAACTTAAATTTAAATGTATTAATATTTATAATATTAAATAAATATGGTATTAAAACATATTTCATTATTGACTTTATGAAACTAATTTTATCGTTGCAATTGTTGGTATATTTTTTTATAATTAAACACACCTAGAGGATGCAACTAATATAAAGAGCACAAATCTTTTGATTTTCAGTATCAGTGAAACGATGGTAGAAAAGATTAGAGGTGGGTACATACATACTACATAGATCCCGTCGTAAACTCCAACATCAGTGATAATTACATATATTTGGTAGGTTAAATTGTCGAAAGCACACCTATAATTAAGTTTAGATCAGGATAATAATTACATATATTAGTATATATATGGTCGTCTTATGATTGTCCTCTAGGAAATTAACGATAAATAATCAACTATACTTTTAAGTCAACAATACTCTAGCAAAGTTATGTTTGCAGGGTATCCGAAGGGAAATACACTCGACAAACTCTATATTTCTTGTAGTGGAGCGAGCTAAACCAATGAATAATAGAATACTGAGCCACAGGATTGGATTACTTGACTTTATTTATATTTTTAACATTTTATAAATGTTTTTAATAGAATCTAAATAGAATTAAGGAGGCGAGCGTAAGGTTCAAGCTCTGGCAACTTGTAATTAGTAGAGATTTAATAATTTACCGATGTTAATAAATAATTAAATAATTTCGTATTTTTATCATTCGATCCACATATTTATTAATTTAAATGATTATACATATTATTGTTTATTGTTTGGAGGGGCGTGATAATTAAGATAGTCATTTTGAAAATGATAAATTATAATTTTTTCTTTATTTAGTGGCTCGTACTTGTGGTGTATGTGTACTGCCGTGTGATTAGTGGCTTCAGCTATGTGAGTATGTACTAATTAAGCATGCGCCGGTCAAAGTCAACCAAGCATCCAGCAGCTAGCTATCAGAAAAGAAAAAAAGAAATGAAAAAAATCATCGATTCAGACACGACAGCCGGCAGACGGCAGACTAGTAGGTAGTACGTGTGAAGTGTGATGCGAGCTTCCTTCAGCTCAAGCTAGATGTCGTCCGCAAAGCTGCTTACGCATGCAGACTTTGCTAATGTTCAAAGCGTATCATCTGTATAAACTATATTTCCAACTTTGATTTGTTAGGTGGTGTTTAGTTCTTTGGACTAAAGTTTAGTCTGTGTCACATCGGATGTTTGGACATCAATTTGAATGATTAAACTTGAACTGATTATAAAAATAATTACAGAATTAGAGGATTATTCACGAGACAATTTTTTTAACTCTAATTAATCCATGATTAACAAATGTTTACTGTAGCATCACATTGTCAAATCATGGCATAATTAGGCTAATTAGATTCGTCTCGCGAATAATCCACCGATTATGAAATGAGTTTTATAAATAGTCTACATTTAATACTCCAAAATAATATTCAAACATCCGATGTAACGGGACTAAAATTTGAGACTAGAAACAAACACCCCCTTAGTATGGGCTTAAAATTAATTTATATCTATCTATCTCGTTTCTCTCTCCATTTCATCGGATCACATTTCATCTCTGTCTTGAATATTGTGACAACACGTTGTTTTAGTTTAGACACGATTTATTTATGTTCTAGTATATTTCTTCGTTAATTTACTTATTATATCATATATTTTTTTCTATGTGATAACATATTAAATATCTGATACACCATTCTATATGGAGGGTTAGAAGTGCCTTACCAATCAAATGGTAAAATTAGATATATTTTAAGTAATAATCATAATCAACTACTTAACTAATAATTATAATTAATTATTATCTTGCTTATCTAATAATTAGATTTTTATTGTAATTCTAATTATTTTAAGTTGTTTTAAAGTGAGCCTTCCTCGACAACACGTTAGGTTTGGTGCCATATTATTGTGTTGTATTGTCCGCCATGTGTTGTTTGTTGTACCACATATGTACTAGATTTTTTATACCATATAATTAATGTTTGTTCTTTTGTTACAATTGACAATTAGATTTAGGGGGTCACGTATCAGACATGTTTAGATTTGTTGATTTATAGATAAACTTAAAAATCATTTGAATGACTTATATTCAAAAATGGAAATAATGTATATATGATGACTCGATCTTTTAAATTAACGAGAGTAATATGAGAAGTGATGGTGGGGTAAAATCTATAATGCTTTAAAAGTAGTTAGTGGTAGCTGCAATAAAACTGTTACTACCACAATCTTTTTCATTGACATATAAATTCTCATTTTCAATAAAATATAACCTACTTTTGAAATCGGTATAGATGTTCTCACGTGGAATGATATGAACATGAAATTTTTATCATGTTTCGAGTTATTTATATCATTTACATATTGTTATTTTAATGTTATAATTTTTTCTCATTACAACTAAATTGATATGAATAGAATTTAAGAACCCGTGGTTGCGATAGAATTAATATTCTATGATCTTTTATACTATAGGATTTAAGCCAACTGTTAAGGTTTGTTTCATATTTTTGAACCAACTTCGTATCTCGAAAGTTGAAATCTAAACCAAACAGTTTTTTCAGATACCCAACTTTTCTAAAATTTGTAGATTTTTACAGTGCAAATAGAAAGTTAGGGATATCTCAGATTTTACAGATTCTCACAGTCAACTTTTAGTGGAAATTAACCATCTTTGCTATTTATAAAACACCCATTGTGTTGATATATAGTACTTGAAACTAAATAGTTTTAATAAAAGTTAATATATGATTGTTAGAAAACATAAATACATTACAGTTTTAAATAATTTCATTTTATTTTTCTTATTACAACAATGTTATAGATGCACATCATTAAATAAACTAGTGTTTATATTGAATGCATATTAATAGTACAACCAAACATCAAGTATATTAGAAACATTTACTATCATAATATCAAACCATAAATCAACGGCTACTCCAACCAAACAACTTTTAACTTTTTTTACTACTCATCGGTGACAACAACTTTTCTACAAATCGTAGCCCACGCCACTTTTTTTTTTCAGAATCCTCGACCAAACACACCCGTCCTACCTCTCCTATGGTGGCGACGAACTTTTCAACTCGCTTAACTGTGATTAGTTTGACAAATTCGTGAGTCGTGATGTGATGTTGACACCTGCTGCAACAAGCTTCCGTTCTGGTTCGATCGTCAAGTCATCAGCAAAGTAGTAAAGTGACTGATCATCCAACAATAACTAAATTGGAGATTGGAGTAAAGACGAAGACCACGACGACGACGAACCGAAGAAAACGAGTGACGCACGGTGATACAAAAGTCGGTGCCTACACTGGTGCCAAGTGCAGGACAACCGGCCGGCTTATTTGAATAATTAACGCCCTACTATAACATTTATTCAAATACAAATAATGTGTTGTGATCAAGTTATTTTATAGTACAAAAGCTTATAATGATAGTTCAAAATATTCTTCAAAACTTTTATATCTACACTGCCAAAATAGTAGATACTGATAGAGATAATAATTAATAGAGAAATAGAACCAAGACATAAAAGTAAAGTGAGATTACAAATAACACTAAAGTTAAAACTAAATGAATCACATATTGTAGTGGCTTTATTAAGTAGTACAACCAGAATAATCGCAACCATAAATTACAACTTAAAGACTCAATTTAAGGTTAGGAAGAGGCTGCGGACAGACGAAACTTGCACTTTATATTAGTAGAGATACGAAACCCACGTGCCAACAAAACCAGCTTTTCCAGAACATAAAGCTCAAAGAGAAAAGAAGCAATTGTAATATAAGCATAAGCAGATATTGTCTTGTGTAGACATGAGATTCATTAGATGTCAAAATAAAAGTACAAATAAGCTAAGGCTTCATATTAACATGGAAAGCCATCTTCCAGCACCAGATGCCTCCTGCTGTGGGGTGGTGGTTCGGAAGAGATAAATGCCAAGAACGACAAGTGCCAAGATACAAGCCATTTTAGAAATAGTTCCCATATTGAGTCTTAAAAATCCTTGAGCACCATCTCTTATGGCACCAGATATCTCAAAGGCAAGAAGACACTCAATAAGACATACAACATAAATCTGACAGTCCTATGAAAAGAACTCAATATGCTACGCAGAAGTCGAAAAAATGTATTATATGAATAACATATAGGAAACCTGAACATCAAAAAGGGGCAAGATGGATGTAGGCTATAATATAATGACATGATAATCCATAAACAATTTATTTTCTAAATGAAATTATTTGCATAACTGAATTTCACTCGTTAAAAACATCAGTAAACAAGGTACCAAAACAACAAAGAACTATAAACAGCAGTAAACATGGAAAAATAGATTGGTATATATTTAGTGCATTGATCAGATGAAAATTTAATACCTCAAACATTTCTAGAAGCCCTTCATCCTTGGCAAGAACCCACTTTGTGAGGTATAGAGAGAAGAATAAACTGAGTACATATGCAGAACACAAAGATGATAATTGGGGAGAAAGAAAATGAAGATATAGTCAGTTAGTCACTAAACTAATGAATGGTGTTATCTCTACATATTCTACATATTGTTCTTCAGTTAGACGTACATGGCATTAAGTTGTTCACTCTATTTGTTGTATGAGTTGTGTTCTTAGGTTGGATTCTTGGACCTGTCCAAAGAAAGATACAACTTAAAGTTATATTGAACAGAAAAAACATATCCTTCTTTCAGTATCAGGTAAATATTCTACTTGAAGCATCCTATACCCCAATAAGCAGATCTACACACTACATTTCACATTTGGAAAAGGTCCTTTTTAGCCCTTGAACTTTGCTTCGAGTCTAATTTACACTGTAAAATAAAAAAACAAATATTTTTTAGTCTCCACTTCCAAATCTCAGGTCGAATAAAGCATAGGAGATTATTCTAGGGTGGTTTTGGTTGACATAACAAAAGTATCATGGATGTGTACTTAGGAAAGTTTGGGTGGCATCCATGTTAACATAACTTATAACTAATAGGAGTTTGCGCGCGTTGATGAAAACCACCGCCATAACAACCAAATCACCTTGCAATAGGGTTAGTCTGTATTGGAAGTTTGGAGTGATAAGTAATTGGTTTTTGAGTTCATAGTGAAAAATAGGGCTCCTAGCAGAGTTCAGAGAGCCAAAAATTGAATTATCCTTTTTTAAGTCAAAACAACAAAAACATGACTATGTTGTTAAGAAACAACACAAATTGTGTAGGACTGCAGGGTAATAAATAGCAACCAGATATGCTCAACAGGCAACCCCCCCAAATAATAATAATAATAATAATAATAATAATAATAATAATAATAATAATAATAATAATAATAATAATAATAATAATAATAATAATGAGAAACCAGATCATACATTAATATAGTGAACTTATAACTCGGCTCTTTTGGGTATATTTTTTTAGACAAAATATTTCCCGGCAGTAGAAAAGCTTATGTTTCAACCAGTGACTTGTAGAATCTTAACAAACTATTCAAAACATCTATGAGACTATAACCTTACTTTGACAGCCATTTTTAAAAAATATTATCATCTAAAACAATGATAACCTTGTTTCATGTATTTTATATATCAGATTCCCTGTAGTTAATCGATTATGCTTGAAGATTCAATAGACAATGTAACATGAACAATAGTTTTTATTCTTTCTTTTTTCTTTCTTGATATCATAACTTCCCAAGACCTAGAAGAACCAGGCAGTGGCGGAGCTAGAGTAAAATTGAGGGGGATACACAGCTTTAAGCGGTACACCATATTAGATCTGAGAGAGTGCACAAAGGTGAAAAAAATACAAATAATAGCTTAAAATTTTTTTGCACAGGGTTCCTGGGAACCCCAGCAGTGCTTTGGCTCCGCCCCTGGAACCAGGGTATGACATAGATAAAAAAACCAATGTGTACATGTAGGGATGTTGCAGTACCTAAGTGTTCGCTGTACTAATTGAGTATGGTGCTTTCTTTGGCAACAATAGTTGGGAGACCAGAGAGTGTAGCTTGTAACTATAGCACCGAAACGGTCAATTAGAGAGGGGTGAATAGGCGTCTCAACAAATTCTTTTGAATTGATAACTTTTTCTAAACACCCAACACACCTTTAAATGAACAAACAAAAGCAAATGAATTACTTAGCAAAATCCCAAAGAAAGCAAGTGCTATCACTCTCTCATCAAATATGATATGATGTGACAATGTGAGAGATTACTAGCACTAAAAATAATCTAGCTTTCAAAAACAGAACGATGTCCTGATTGTAAATACACCCATACACAACAGACAAGGCAGATTAAAACTCATTAACAGACTAGACAGGCAAACCATCAAGAGCTAGAAAAACATTCATCAATCACATGTATTTCACAAAACACAAGATAAATGTCCTCAATTCATAGGCATTTAAACAAACACTAGACATACACTACAACACATGGATAAAACATTCATAGTGTAATATGAAAATAAAGTGCTTGTGAACATTGAATCAAACACGAAATAAATGAAATAAACTATAAATGCATGTGGATTGAGATAAGGCCACTTCCCTTCACAGTGCGCCCCCGCACCTAGGGATGGATTCGGATCGGATACGGATGGAAACGAATCCGAATAGCACTATTTACCACATTTTATTTCGAATACGAATACATATTTGGATATTCTCGGATACAAATACAAAATGGATATTTCGAATACAAATACATATTCAGATGTTTACTTGATTTAACTCGAAAAGCTCATCATTTCACAAAATTTCCCAAAGTTCAAAGTATCCAATATACCAAATTGGAATAATAATTAATAACAAGCAATGATACACAATAAACCATACACAAACTAAGTTTTTAAATAACGTTAGCTAAAATTCACGTATGATAACTTTCTTGCAATATTTTAAGAAACATTTTAAAATTTTATCATAGTATATACGTATGATATTATAACACCACGACAAGTCTCGTATTTTTCAGATTTTATTTGATTTTTTAGAATTAAAAAACCCTCAAGTTCCACATTACCGATGGAGTGTCGTAACATATATTTTTAACATTTCTTTAAATTTAGTGGATGAGAAACCAAGGGTTGGTTTTGGAGTCTGTGATGAGTGGTTGACAGATTTTATCCTCTGATTCGAAGGGGTCCCTCCGAAGGGGTTCGGAGGTTGTTTCACCGAAGGGTTCAGTGGGTCTGTTTGCTGCAGCTGTTGCAGCGGAGTGTGCCTGTCGGAGAGGTCCGACAGTACACGATGACTTGGCTGTATTGAAGTGTTCGGTATTTTGGGCGGTACACCGGAGTGTGTGCCGAAGGTTGTTTACCCGGAGAGGTCTCTGGGGTACTGGATACACTTGTCTGTATGTCTGTGGTGCGCAGGTGACTTCGGAGGCGACGGACGGTTCGTAGCAAGTGAACCTGGGTCAAGCAGGAGGCTTGATGCCAGGCGAGCGGGGAGCTCGGTCACAAAGGCTGCGAAGGGGTCAAGGTCGGACCTCGGTTCGAGGTGCGCCAGGAGAAGGCAGTAAGTGCGGAGTGTGGCTTCGGAGTATGGTGGGCCAAGTCCTCAGCAATGAGGCAGGGCATTCGAAGTGTGCTCCGGAGGGAGGCACTCGAAGGTATACCCGACGAAGGTCTCAGAAGTCGAGGTGCATCGAAGGCATGGTCCGGGTGAGGATCGTCGAGGAGTGTGCTCGAGGAGAGACACTGCGACGAAGTGCTCATGGAATGCTTCATGCGGAGGCCTTGGACGAAGGAGGGACTTTGAAGGGTGGTACTCCGAAGGTGGGGCTTCGGAGTGAGGCCGACTTCGGAGTGAGGCTGACTCCGGAGTGAGGCTGACTTGAGTTACTTCAGCCATGCATGGTTTCGGTACACGGACTGACGGAGTTCGAGCTGGGAGAAGCTGCGAAGCCATGGTGGTCCACTCCGAAGGTGTTGGTGCGAAGGCCCAAGGGCTTTGACAACTTCGGCTCAAAATCGTCTCTGTATCGAAGGCTGACTTCGGTGAAGCGAAGACCGTCAGGCTCAAGGCTTCTCACCGATGCTACCGCACCCCTCGCGTGCGAAGGGGGGCTTCAGAAGAATCCAAGACTGCAAAGGTTGACCGTGTCTGCTCTGCAAAAGCTGATGATGTCTCCTCCGCGAAGCTGACAAAAGAAGCCTCCAAATAAAGTAGACTACCAGTTGTACCCCCCTGTTTTGATGAAACAAAACCAGTGTAAACCCTATGGGTAAAGTGGTCTATTCACAGGGCTGAATAGTGCCTATAAATAGTGGAATCTAGCTAGGTCACATCAACACTTTGAGCAGTCATTTTTGAGCTCCTGTGCTAGCCGCCACATACTTTGTATTCAGATCTGTGAGTTCATTTTGTGTTCCCTATTCAAGCAATGAAGCTTTGATTCTGTTTTTCATTTACTGCTTGAACTTGTATGTGTACTTCACTGCGTACTTTGATCTCTCCGTGTCTCACTTCTTTTGAGTTGAGTTTGTGCACTGAATCTTTTCTGGAGAAGTGTGTGAGAAGCCTGTTCGAGTGAAGTGTGTGCTTTTCAGTGTTTGTTCGCTCTGTGTAAACTGGAGGCAAGACCTCTGTGATTACTAGCGAAGCACTGTTCTTGGCTTAGATCGAAGCCCGCTTTCATCCCTTGTCGAAGTCCTCGGTGAAGTGTGTTCAGTGTGCGTTTAGACCTCCGAAGTGCGAAGCCTAGTACCAGTTGCTAGCGCTGAGTATTTGGTCGAAGTCCTCAAAGGGAAGTCTACTCTTGCGAAGGGTGAAGTGCGAAGCCTGCTCGAAGGCACCCAGTGTGCTGAGCCTGCACTGACTTAGCAGAGCTGAATCTTTGGGGTTGTGGGTGGAGCGAAGTCTTCTTGGCTTCGAACTTTTGCTCCTTGCGAAGCCTGTTTTCGGAGCTGTAAAATACCTTCGAACCAGAACTTCGAAGGGTGTGTTCGAAGCCTGTTTCGTAGAAGACAGAATTAAAACAGAAGGCTATTTTTAGTCTGATATTTTAAAAGCTCCCATTCACCCCCCTCTGGTCGCCGTTTTCGGTCCAACAATTGGTATCAGAGCGGGTTAAGATCACCAGTTGACCTTAACCGGTTTTGTGATCTGTTGGCGACATGGACAGAGTTAGTAAAATACCTCTGTTCGATGGGACAGATTTTGCATATTGGAAGGTGCGCATGGAGGCTTACTTGCTAAGCCAAGGAAATGCAATTTGGGAGATTGTGGACTCACAATACTCCATCCCCGAAACTCGCACCTCTCAAACTGAGAACGATTAGTATAATGCCAACTCCAAGGCTAGAAATATATTGTTCATTGGTTTGAGCCGGAGTGAGTTTGACAGGGTGCAACACCTTAGGACAACTAGGGAGATTTGGACTACACTCACTATTTTTCATGAGGGCTCTACACAGATTAAGGCCAGGCGCCAAAGCACATACAATCAACAGTATCAGCTGTTTGTGCAGGCACCTGGTAAATCTATAGATGCCATGTTTTCTCGCTTTGATGCGATAGTGAGTAACTTGCGGTCCAACGGGACGCTTGCTTACAATGATCATGATAGGGCTATCAAGCTTCTATATGATCTTGATCGTAGCATATGGGAAGTGAAGATATCCAGCATTGAGGAGTCCACAGGTTATGACACCTTGACCTGTGATGAGCTCTTCAGCAAGCTGAAGTCCACAGAGATTGCCAAGGCATCTCTTGCAGTGCATAGGAACTCATTGCCACAACCATTGGCACTAGTTTCTAGCATTAGCCGTGGCACCACTGCAGAACCAAGCACATCTGGTACTTGTGTTCTTGTAGATGGTTTTGCTTTGTCCTCCCTAGTCTCCGTCACTAAGGAGCAGGTGGATACTCTGGATGATGATGAGCTTGCTCTCATTACCAGAAGGTTCACCCGTTTTCACCATGAGAGACGAGATCAGAGGAGAAGTCATTTTAGTGGTTGTTTTGAGTGTGGCGACACTTCTCATATCAAGGCCAATTGTCCTAAACTCAAGAAGAGAGATGAGAGTGAGCGCCCCAAATACCACAAGAAGGAGAGGAAACCCTTTGTGAAGGGCAAGCGCGGCAAGGTGGCTAAGAGAGTAGCCAAAGATGCTTCCAGAGCATTTGTTGCTGCTCTCAGTGACATCGACACTTCCTCAACTGAGGAGTCGAGCTCTGAGGAGGAGTCTCCAAGGAAGGAGGAGAAGAAGGACAAGAAGGGACGAGAATTCACCGGCCTTTGCTTCATGGCCGACAGCGATCACAGCGGCGATGAGCTTGACTCATCTGAGGTACCTCTATCCTATGACCAGCTTTCAATTAAATTAGATGAACTGAATGAAGTAGTTCTTGGTCAGGATAGATTACTTGTGCAAGCCGCTAGAGATAGAAAAGACCTTAGACTTAGGCTAGAATCTGTTTCTACTGATTATGCCATGCTCAAGTCTAGGGTTATTGATGTTGAATGTGAATCTTGCACTGTTGTCATGGGAGAGCTTGCTCAGTTGCGCTCTGTGCATGCTCAAACTCTTTCTGTGCATGCATGAACTGTTCTTTATTACGTGAGAGCATTGATTTACGTGATAAGCATGTTCGTGACTTAGAGGCTAGATTGGAGATGGCCAGTAGTTCTAAGGATGTGCAACCTGTGTGTGACACTTGCATAACCCTTAAGGACCAGCTAGGCACTGTTAGAGAGCGAGCTGAAAACCTCATGACTGAAAATTAATACCTTCTTTCTGTGGTTAACAAATGCGCTGAGGGAAAGGGTAGAATGGACTTGCTCTTGGCCAAAACCAAGATGTGTGCAGACAGAGCAGGGTTAGATCTAGGATTGGGTTTTGAGAGGATTCCTTCAGACAGTGAGAACAAGACTGTTTTTACCTCACCCACTACCTTAGAGAAAGAGAGAGCTCTGTTAGACACTCCATCAGCCAAAAGCCTACCCGGACTCCAAAGAAAACCACTCCTCCTGCAAAGAAATTTCCTCCCAAGAAAACCACTCAGCAGAAGCCCAAGGAGCCTGTGAGGATTGCTCCTATGACTCATGTGAGTGCCCCTAGGAGAGTGTTTCATTGTTCCTATTGTCAGCGGGCGGGTCATTTGATTGGGTTTTGTTTTCGTCGCATCAAGGATGAGCGACGCTCTCAGGCGATGAGTTTCTAGGACATGCATTACCCATCTCGAGGTATGCATGAGTCTGAGTTTTACTCACGTCCTTTTTTTGAGGCTCCTCGTACTTCTCGGAGAGGTTTTGCTCCTCGAGGTGTTCACCATGTTCCATATGATGGTAGACCCCGTGCGAGTAGCTTTGTACCTCATCAGAGTAGGAGACCTCGTCATGCTTTTAGATCACAGCATGTATGTAGACCTCGCACTTTGCATCATTCTGATTATCCTATGCGTAGACAATCTACTTTTACTGTGCCTACTACTCATATCACTCAGTGTTGGATGTCTCGTCATATTTTCACTCACCCCAGCACTGAGCGATCGAGATTTTCTTATCATGTGTAGGCGCTAGACCGAGGCTTGGAGGGCACGTGGATCATGGACTCCGGTTGTTCACGCCACATGACCGGAGATGCTGCATGGTTCTCCAGCCTCACCACAACTAAGCAAAGGGAACATATCACATTCGGGAACAATCGAAGGAGTAGAGTGAAAGGTAAAGGTGTGGTAAGAATCAACTCGAATTTCACTCTCAAAGATGTTGCTTTGGTTGAAAACTTGGGATACAATTTGCTTTCTGTATCTCAATTGCTTGATGAGGGCTTTGAAGTGCGATTCCATCGCGATACTTCGCAAGTACTCAATTCTGATGGCGTTGTGGTCTGTAAGATCTTTAGAGTTGGGAGAGTTTTTGGAGCTGATTTTTCTGAGTCATCTGGTTCTTCTCATTGTCTTGTTGCACATTCTACTTCTGAGCTTTGGAAGTGGCATAGGAGACTAGGGCATATGAGCTTTGAGTTACTTGCTCGTCTGAGTGCCCTAGGTCTGATCCGAGGATTGCCCAAGCTCAAGTTTGAAAAGAATTTAGTTTGCGCTCCATGTCGACATGGAAAAATGATTGCCACTTCGCATTCGCCAGTCACCACGGTGATGACTGAACAACCCAGAGAACTTCTCCACATGGACACTGTAGGTCCTTCTTGGGTTAGTTCTTTAGGCGGCAAGTGGCAAGTGGTCTTCTTTCTTGCCAGCAAGGATGAAGTGTTTTCCCACTTTCGGAGCTTGGCTTTGACACTTTTCACTGAACTCCCTGGTGCATTGAAATTCATTCGAAGTGATAATGGCACTGAGTTCAAGAACAGTCTCTTTGTTGACTTTTGCATGGAGCATGGCATAGAACATCAATTCTCTGCTCCGCGGGTTCCTCAACAGAACGATGTTGTGGAGAGAAAGAACCGCACTTTGGTTGAGATGGCTAGGATGATGCTCGATGAGCACAGGACTTCTAGAAAATTCTGGGTTGAGGCCATGAACAC
This sequence comes from Zizania palustris, assembly GCA_019279435.1. NCBI lineage: Eukaryota > Viridiplantae > Streptophyta > Magnoliopsida > Poales > Poaceae > Zizania > Zizania palustris. The sequence continues at coordinate 67,483,344 of JAAALK010000283.1, read as the reverse complement.
TGCTTGTTACATCTCAAACCGAATTTTCTTGCGCTCAATTTTGAACTTAACATCTCATGAACTGTGTTTTGGGAGACAACCCAAGGTTACTCATCTTCGAGTTTTTGGTTGTTGTTGCTTTATCCTAAAACGTGGAAATTTGGACAAATTTGAGTCGCGTTCTTCTGACGAGATCTTTTTGGGTTACACTACACATGGTCATTCTTATCGTGTTTATAATTTGGAGACTAACACTCTCATCGAGTCATGTGATGTGACTTTTGATGAATCAACCCCCTCTGTTAGTTCTACTCTTGAACAGGCAAATGAACACGACATGGAACAGACTATCTTCAAAGAAGAAAATTCCGGAGATATCGAGGATGAACCCCTACTACCCTCGACATCAACCCCCGAAGCCAATCCCGCTTCGACCACTTCGGCACAAGGTCCCGAAGCAACTGCCTCAACATCGGTCATCTTGGACCACTCCAACGCACAAGTTGAGGGGGAGACTGCATCTCGCCGCGAAGCTCCTCACCATGTTCAAAGGATGCATCCTCCCAAGCAGATCATTGTTGAGCTTGATCTAAGGGTAACACGTTCTCATGCTCATTTCATTGATTCCGCTTTTATTGCTTCTTTCGAGCCCTTAGATGTTAGTCATGCACTTTCTGATTCTAGTTGGATCAATGCCATGCATGAAGAACTTGAAAATTTTGAGAGAAACCAAGTCTGGACTTTAGTTGATCCTCCACCAAATGTTCATTTCATTGGAACAAAATGGATTTTCAAAAACAAACAAGGGGAGGATGAGACTGTAGTTAGAAACATGGCTAGACTGGTAGCTCAGGGTTATTCTCAATTAGAAGTGATTGATTTTACTGAAACTTTTGCACCTGTTGCTCGTCTTGAGGCCATTAGGATTTTACTTGCATTTGCGGCATCCCGCGGTTTCAAACTCTATCAAATGGATGTCAAAAGTGCTTTTCTTAATGGCTTCATAGGCGAAGATGTTTATGTAAAACAACCCCCTGATTTTGAAAACCTCAAATACCCACATAAAGTCCTTAAACTTCATAAGGCTCATTATGGACTCAAGCAGGCCCCTCGGGCATGGTATGATAGACTTAAGTCTTTTCTGCTTGAGCGGGGGTATTTGATGGGATCTGTTGATAAAACCTTGTTCACTCTCAAGCATGGCAAAGATTTCCTCCTAGTTCATATTTATGTGGATGATATCATCTTTGGTGGCTCTTATAATGCTTTGGTTGCCGAGTTTGCAGATACCATGAGCAGGGAGAGTGAGATGTCCATGATGGGCGAACTCACGTTTTTCCTTGGTTTGCAAATCAAGCAAAGCAAACAAGGTACCTTCGTTCACCAGACAAAATACACCAAGGACCTGCTCAAGAAGTTCGACATGGCTAATGTGAAGCCCCTCGCTACTCCGATGGCTACGTCGATAGCATTGGATCCTGATGAGAAAGGAGAAGTCGTAGATCAGAAGGAGTTCCGAAGCATGATCGTCTCCCTCCTCTACTTGACTGCTACGAGGTCGGACATACACTTTGCAGTGTGTCTGTGCGCTCATTTTCAGGCTTCACCACGAGCTTCGCACCACCAAGCGGTAAAGCACATTCTTAGGTATCTCAAACATACCCTTGAATTTGGCATTTGGCATTCCGCGTCTTTCTCTTTGTGTCTTCGAGGTTATTCCGATGCGGATTTTGCTGGGTGTAGGATTGATAGGAAAAGTACCTCTGGTACTTGTCATTTTTTGGGTACTTCGCTGGTTTGTTGGTCTTCCCGCAAACAGTCTAGTGTTGAACAATCGACAGCTGAGGCCGAATATGTTGCTGCAGCTAGTTGTTGCTCTCAGATTTTGTGGATGGTTTCCACTTTGCAGGATTTTGGGTTAGATTATAAGAGTGTTCCACTTTTCTGTGATAACACTAGTGCTATTTGTATTGCAAACAACCCGGTTCAGCATTCCAGAACCAAACACATTGTTGTGCGAAATCATTTTCGGAGGCGACGGATGGTTCGCAACAAGTGAACCTGGGTCAAGCGGGAGGCTTGATGCCGGGCGAGCGGGGAGCTCGGTCACGAAGGCTGCGGAGGGGTCAAGGTCGGACCTCGGGTCGAGGTGCGCCAGGAGAAGGCAGTAAGTGCGGAGTGTGGCTCTGGCTGAAGGTACTCCGAGACGAAGTCCTCGGAGGCGAGGCACTTCGAAGGGTACTTCAAATGGAGTGACTTCGGAGTATGGTGGACCAAGTCCTCAGCAATGAAGCAGGGCATTCGAAGTGTGTTTCGGAGGGAGGCACTCAAAGGTATACCCGACGAAGGTCTCAGAAGTCGAGGTGCATCGAAGGCATGGTCCGGGTGAGGATCGTCGAGGAGTGTGCTCGAGGAGAGACACTGCGACGAAGTGCTCATGGAATGCTTCACGCGGAGGCCTTGGAAGAAGGAGGGACTTCGAAGGGTGGTACTCCGAAGGTGGGGCTTCGGAGTGAGGCTGACTCCGGAGTGAGGCTGACTTCGGAGTGAGGCTGGCTCCGGAGTGAGGCTGACTTGAGGTACTTCGGCCATGCATGATTTCAGTACACAGAATGATGGAATTTGAGCTGGGAGAAGCTGTGAAGCCGTGGTGGTCCACTCCGAAGGTGTTGGTGCGAAGGCCCAAGGGCTTTGACGACTTCGTCTCAAAACTGTCTCTGTATCGAAGGCTGACTTCGGTGAAGTGAAGACCATCAGGCTCAAGGCTTCTCATCGAAGCTACCGCACCCTCGCGTGCAAAGGTGGGCTTCAGAAGAATCCAAGGTTGCAAAGGCTGACCGTGTCTGCTCTGCAAAAGCTGATGTTGTCTCCTCTGCGAAGCTGACAAAAGAAGCCTTCACATAAAGTAGACTACCAGCTGTACCCCCTGTTCTGATGAGACAAAACCAGTGTAAACCCTAGGGGTAAAGTGGTCTATTCATAGGGCTGAATAGTGCCTATAAATAGTGGAAGCTAGCTAGGTCACATCAACACTTTGAGCAGTAATTTTTGAGCTCCTGTGCTAGCCGCCACATACTTTGTATTCAGATCTCTGAGTTCATTTTGTGTTCCCTGTTCAAGCAATGAATCTTTGAGTCTATTTTTCATTTACTGCTTGAACTTGTATGCGTACTTCACTGCATGCTTTGATCTTTCCGTGTCTCACTTCTTTTGAGTTGAGTTTGTGCACTGAATCTTTTCTGGAGAAGTGTGTGAGAAACCTGTTCGAGTGAAGTGTGTGCTTTTCAGTATTTGTTCGCTTTGTGTAAACTAGAGGCAAGACCTCTCTGATTACTAGCGAAGCACTGTTCTTGGCTTAGATCGAAGCCCGCTTTCATCCCTTGTCGAAGTCCTCAACGAAGTGTGTTCAGTGTGCGTTTAGACCTCCGAAGTGTGAAGCCTAGTACCAGTTGCTAGTGTTGAGTATTTGGTTGAAGTCCTCAAAAGGAAGTCTGCTCTTGCGAAGGGTGAAGTGCGAAGCCTGCTCGAAGGCACCCAGTGTGCTGATCCTGCACTGACTTAGCAGAGCTGAATCTTCGGGGTTGTGGGTGGAACGAAGTCTTCTTGGCTTCAAACTTTTTGCTCCTTGCGAAGCCTGTTTTCGGAGCTATAAAATACCTCCGAACCAGAACTTCGAAGGGTGTGTTCGAAGTATGTTTCGCAGAAGACAGAATTAAAACAGAAGGCTATTTTTAGTCTGAAATTTTAAAAGCTCCCATTCACCACGCTCTGGTCGCCGTTTTCGGTCCAACAATGGATAAGAACTAAAATGGACACAATTAGTTAATATGATTTTTCTATAAATTTTAGTGCATTATTTTAGGTACTTGTAATTCAGATTTCTCATATTTCAATTTAAATCCTATAAACACAATTAATAAGTTAAAAATAGCAAATGGATCTAGAAGAATACAAAAATTTTATATGGAATGAGATGTGTTGTATTTTTATTATAAAAAAAGTTTCAAGTTCAAACAAAAATTTAACAATCAATTTATTTTCAACCACAACCTATTTTTTCTCAAAAATCTAATTCCTCTCAAGAGAATCTCAAGTTTCTTAATATTCCGTATGATAAATTTTTTGAAACATTTTTAAAATTTTATCATAATATATACATATCATATTATGATACCACAACAAGGCTCGTATTTTTAAGAGTTAGTTGATTTTTTAGAACTAAAAAACCCTTAAGTTTCACGTTACCAATGGAGTGTCGTAACATAGATTTTTAAAATTTCTTTAAATTTAGTGTATAATAACTAAAAATGGACACAAAATAGCTAATATTATTTTTCTATAAATTTTAGTGCATTATTTTAGGTACTTGCAGTTCAAATTTCACATATTTCAATTTAAATCCTAGAAACACAATTAATGAGTTAAAAATAGCAAATGGATATAGAAAAATACAAAAAATTTATATGGAATGAGATATGTTATATTTTGATTATAAAAAAGTTTCAAGTTCAAACAAAGATTTAACCATCAATTTATTTTCAACCATAACCTATTTCTTCTCAAAACTCTAATTCCTCTAAAAAGAATCTCAAGTTTCTTAACATCTTGTATGATAACTTTATTGGAACATTTTTAAAATTGTATCATAGTATCTACGTATAATATTATAACACCACTACAAGTCTCGTATTTTTCAGACTTTATTTGATTTTTGTAGAATTAAAATACCCTTAAGTTGCACATTACCGATGGAGTGTCGTAATATAGATTTTTAAAATTTCTTTAAATTTAGTGGATAAGAACTTAAAATGGGCACAAAATAGTGAATATTATTTTTCTATAAATTTTAGTGCATTATTTTTGGTACTTACAGTTTAAATTTCTCATATTTCAATTTAAATCCTAGAAAAAAACAATTAATGGGTTAAAAATAGCAATTGGATCTAGAAAAATACAAAAAATTTATATGGAAAGAGATATGTTGTATTTTGATTATAAAAAAGTTTCAAGTTTAAACAAATATTTAACAATCAATTTATTTTCAACCATAACCTATTCCTTCTCAAAACTCTAATTCCTCTCAAGAGAATATCAAGTTTCTTAACATCTTATATGATAACTTTTTTGAAACATTTTTAAAAATTCATCATAGTATATAAGTATAATATTATAACACTAAGAAAAGTCTCATATTTTTTAGACTTTATTTGATTTTTTAGAATTAAAAACTCTAAAGCTCCATATTACCGATGAATGTCATAACATATTTTTTTATTTTTTAAATTTTGTGGATAAGAACTAAAAATAGACACAAAATAGTGAATATGATTTTTTTATAAATTTTAGTGCATTATTTTAGGAACTTGTAGTTCAACTTTCACATATTTCAATTTAAATCCTAGAAACACAATTAATGAGTTAAAAATAGCAAATGGATCTATAGAATTAAAAAATTACATAATATAAGTTATGTTATATATTGAGTGTAGAAAAATTTTCAAGCTCAAATAAAATTGCAAATATCTTAATGTCTTGTATTGCTATAAAACTCTCACTAACTTAAGTATTTCATAATTATATACAAAATAAAATATATATATGAGTCCAAATTTAATATGTGTCAAATCCTAAAACGAATAGGGATGTATCTATTTTCATATCCATATTCAGCAGAAATTTGGATATGTGTTTCAATATCTATATTTGTAAAACGAATTCAGATATTTCCAAATGGCATCTATATTTAATTCGGATACGAATACGGATATACGCATTTACTGTTATTCTAATACGAAGACGAATATTTTCACATCCATATCCATCCCTACCCGCACCTAGCAAACTCGGTCGTGCACCTCGAATCAAAAACCGCCATGTGGCCTTTATCTCCCACGGTTCACAAACCAGAAGCCTCTGGCTGCTAGGTCTCTGCCCCGCGCCAGAAAGGCTCAACGCCGCTTGAGGCACCGTTTGGATTGGGGTTGCTTATTTTTAGGGACTAAAGTTTAGTCTCATTTAGTCCCTAAAATCCCAAACAGAATTGCTTATTGGGACGAAACTTTAGTCCCTAAAGTTTAGTCCATTAGTCCATTAGATGTTGTTTATTAGGACTAAAAGTATCATGCACACTCTATTCTTATTTATAAACCCCTCATTAAATGATGTTTAGTCCCTATATCCAAACAAGAAGACTAAACTTGAGGTCCTACTAAAATAAGCAAGTTTTAGTCCCTAAAAATAAGCAAAGTCATCCAAATAGGGCGTGAGTCTGTAGCATCGCCCCACGTGCGCCTCGCTGTATAGCGCTAGCCACGGCGCCCTCAAGCCGTAAGCCTCTTCATGCCGAGCCTAAGGAAAACTAGAAAAAACGGTAACAGTAGTTCCCTCTAAAAAACCAGTGAAGATGATTGCTATAGGAAGAACAACCATGAACAACGATGAACATGAGTAATTTCTGGAATTTTTGGTAAAGTGAACTCTGATTTCAAAAGTGGATGAGTTGGTAGAAACCTTAGGATTAGGGGGCCTTTTATAGGCAATTCGAAAATAGGAAAAGACACAAATACCCCTAGGGTTTTTTACAGACTCGAAGGCCCACAGGGCTAAAAATGTAAAATCCTATCTAAAGATAGTTTGTCCTGATTCGAAGCTTTCATAGCGACTACGACTTATCTTTAGGATGCTTTGATCTTGATCCCAATGTTTTGAGCTAAAAACATTAAAGCCCTCTAGATCACCGACACATGTCATCAATCCACGAACTCGACCGCTAGTAAGTCTCTCCCGCTCTCAATCCCTCGAGCCGTCTTGTCACTTGCACTGGCCTCCCTTTCGCTGACTTGGTCAACATGTTGTCTTGATCGTCTGTCTGTCCATGTCTTGCTCTATCTCCACGTGTACGCTTGAGATCTTTCTCAACTTCACTCAGCACCCTTGATCGTCTGGCATCAAGCCCCCCGTTTGATCCTGATCACCCGCCGTTGATAGTTGACTTGCATTTCAACCCTGCACACACTGAGATAAGCAAAACATGAATCTCCATGCAAACACATATTGATCCCTTTAGTGAACTCAAACAGCCAATCACAAATCTAAATCATTAAATCAAGCAAACTTGTCAATCACTCATCAATAAGATAAAACCACAGTGCAAACCCCATTGATTTCTCAATCTCTCCCTTTATGAGTGCATTGACAACTCCCAAAAGAAAACAAGATGAATGTTGAAGTTCGGCACATAAGTGACCATAAAAACTCAGAAAAAGGCAAAACATGTCACTTGATATTAAAATTCTCCCCCTTGACAAAATATCCTCCCCTTTGACAGAAGCAAAACACTATTTCTCCCCCTTTGGCAACGCAAGCATCAAGGTGATAAAAATTGATGCAAAAAGGGATGTGATGGTGAGTGTATATGCAAGCTTCTGAAACATGATTAGCAACAATTACAGTACAAAACAAGCATTTGCCTTGAATATTGTCTCAAAGTACTATATGCTTAGGTGAATCATATCCAAAGAAAATCAGAAACCGGCATTACAAGAAGTCAGAATCTTACCGATGGTCATGGAGTCAAAGCCGATGGACTTGTCTAACTTTTCCGGGCCCTAGTGGATTGGCACATGATAGAGGTCGGTGCCTGGCGTTTGTGCACCAAAACCTTAGACATTTTCCCACTCACCTAGGCCGTGGGAGTGGGGCGTCGATGTCCAAGTTTGTAGTGGCTGATACAGGTCCGTATCATATCGGCCGACCACTTCTACTCACCGGTTGAGCATCCATGCCATCCTCCTACATGATACAAAGATAAGTAAGGGGCAAAGCAGCAAGAAAAAAGTCAAGTTAGATGTGTTTACCTGTGAGGAATCATCGATGTAGTCGGGATACAATCGCTTGCAGTACGTCCTCGAGTGTCGATTGAATAGGCGCACTGCTCATTCTTCCCACCACTTGATGAAGCCAACAGAGCTAATGGTGCAGGCCAACCAGGGGGCAAGGTCACCATAAGGCACTTGGTCGACCATCCGAGATAGATGATCATACTCCAGACCATCTGTGACCTCTCCATGAGCTTAGATTCGGCCGATGAAGATAAGTAAGGTGGGAGCTGACCGAATCCTAACTTCCGTGAGCAGGCAGTCGGGTGATAAAACACGTAGGAGGCTCTGTGGGTAGTGAAGTTGACGAGAAGAAGGCAGGGAGTGATCAAGGTTTTGAAATTTTTGGTGGATTCCTCATTTCGACACACATTGGCCAGGAGGAACCCATAGAGGTATTGCTCAGATAAGGACTCATATGTGAACCAAACAATTCGCTCATCCCAGAATCCACAGTAAAACGTGGCAAAGCTAAGGCTCAAGAATCAGGAGACATTCAGAAAGTGGACCGGCAGGTAGCCGCCTCTCCCAAAGATGCACACTGACAATAATATGGATCGACCGATTCAGGGTAGTCAAAGGGCAGGATTGCCGGTCACTTCAACAGTATAGACATTGAGCCAGAGCTACAGGAACCACCAAGGACCACCGAAGTTACCGATATGTTCGCCAACCGATAGCCTAGCTGATACCTAATGAAGAAGATGATAAGTGGCGCGAAGGAGGTATCGACCAATGGAGATTTTCTTTTTGGCAGCAAGCTGCTCGGCCAGGAATTGGAGGAGGGAAGTTAGACCTAGAGTAGATCCACAGAAGATGAACCGCTCCAACTAGAGGTTGAGGAAAGACACATGTTCATTGGCTTCGATGAGGTCGGTCTTCTTGTTATGCTTCACAATATATTTACCTCAACCGCTAGTGGATTTTCCACCAAGGTGATGGGTCGCCTTAGAGCGAAAAGAAAAAGGATTGCAAGGGGAGATGATGTCGAGAGAGGTCAAATAAAATACATCTAGCAAGAAGGGGCTCATCGGACCGTGGCCAAAAACAAAGGCATTAAGGGTATCAGACCAAAAATAACAAGCGACGACAAGGAGTGGTTCGTTCTTGTAGGGTTCGGTGAGAGAGAGGCCGATGCAATGGCTAATGCTGATTTCATCCCAAAAAGGAGGGTTGATGGTCGATACCCTAAGGTCCCAATCGCGCCAGCCGGGGAGCGGAAAAGGAAAAGCCCTAAAGCTAAGATGCCAATCGGAAGAAAGCATGGATGAGCACTTAAAAGTAATCTAATTGGTTTATGCGTTAATGATGTGTTGACACCAAGATTTGGTTAAGCCCGGGCCCACTAAGAATCTGCATGGTCAACAGAAGTCAAAGAAGTCCAGTCAAAGAAAGTCAAGGAAGACTGTCCATACTGTTACAAGACGATCGGATGCAGAAGAAGCTGATGTAGATAAGGTGTAGAAAAGAGAAGATAAATATTATACAGAAATTGGTTAAGATAGAGTACTTGGACGGCAAGTCTTTGGACTATAAATATGTATCCCTAGTTAGCTTATAAAAAACACATCTCTGTCAACCAACTACTCGGCGTACCACCACCCTTGGTCTCTAAGGTTTATTCCGATGGGGTCCGACACTCGGAGATGGGCTACATCATTTCGATATCCGGCGAAGAGGTGAGTCCCGCCGCCCCCGACATCCGTACCGATTAGATCAGTATCCTCACGGATGCATCAATTCAGTTTGATCTCTTGAGGTGAACCTTGAAATAGTACGGTCGCCGATTGTTCTCGGTGTATTAGCTAGGTCTAAGGCTATATTAGTTCAGTTTGATCTCTTAGATTGATGTGATCTAGGTGTGATAGTTTGAGGCTTCATCGGTTAAGTCTGACATCTCTTGCTATTGTATATTTTTCATGTTGTATACCGTTCATCTAAATAAAGCATGTCTGATTCTTTGATATATTATTAAGATCATTGTGATTAGCTACCGTCTTGGTTAGGTCCGATCTAGTTATTGTGATTATTTTCATGGTATAGACTTGTTATCTGGAACATTTTATTTATTTCCATCAGAGTACAAGCCAATGGGTTATCTTCGATTTCACGATATATCTTGTAAGTCATTGAAAAAGCATTCATCGGCCCGCGTGGTTCACTGCTCATCTTATCCGTCGATGGCACACTCGCCCGATCGCTTCGTCCTAGGTCATTGGCCTTATGGCCGATCGGCATGATATTCCACGAATATCTAATCCTCGTCGCGTTCATCGGCTCGATAGCCTATAGGACATGATACTAATGTCATATTTTATGTCCCTTATTAGTTATAGGGTCAAACTAATTGGCATGCTGTGACGCCCGAATTCAAAAAGAACTCAAACCTTTATTAAATCTCAAAAATATCCAAATGACAAGATGTTCATAAACCGACGACGCATAACGAAATTAAAAAACATAGTACGTAGCTCATGGGCTACAATTATTACAAACTAAAATCAATGCGGAAGCGAAACAAAAGCGCCTGAAGAACATCTCGATCCCAAAATCCGACACCTCGACTGGGTCGCTACTCCTGGACTTCATCTTCTTGATAAACAACATCTAAAAAGAGATAATCAACGGGGATGAGTACAAAAGTACTCAACAAGCCACAGATATGCATATAATGAAGGCTGAATATCGAAGGAGCATATTCTAGGCTTGTTTGCATAAATGAGCAAGTTTAATGTTGTTTAAGCTTTAGTGAGCAAAATTAAAACATGAATATAAAATGCTGAAATAAATATGAACAATAACTTCCCACTACCTCGAGTTGCACACCTGTGCCAACTCGCTCTTTCAACCCATTCCATCATGTTCAATGCGTTCACACACAAATGCAGAAATAAATGCTAACTGCGGAGAACATCACTAGGCCACCCGTGACCGTGGGCACGACTTTTCAAAAAGTTTACACTCTGATCAGAGGTGTACTACTTTACCCACAAGGCACAAACCCGGTGTGCACCAGGATACCACCACGATACCCTGACCAAGTTCATGCCAAAACCCGTCATATGAATTGACTCAGCAAGAGGACAACCACACCAGGTTTCGCCCACGCTCCACTGAGATCTCACCCGAAAATTAGGGGCAGACCCCGATTGGCAGACGTAGACCCCCATTCGTTCCTCGTCGGACCAAGCCACCACCAGGCACTCCCGAGAAGTGAACTCGTCCCCTCCTCTCGGTGCATCAAGCTGAATCGACCCATACTTAGGATTAGGCCTTACCCATTAGACTTGTGGTCAGTACTGTTATGCTTCGCAACAGATCCCGCAGACCGGTCCTTATAGTGCCCCGGGTGCGACCAACCAATTTCCGAGCTTGCACCCGGAACCCACCATGCTCATCACAACACCATTCTCCACGCTTCAAGTAACATGACTTAGAATCACAATGAGACGAGATATAACAAAGATATAGAGACGATCCACTTGTCTAGTAATAAATATTAAATTTAACGCTAGCAAGTGTGCCTCTACTTTAGAGCACTAACTAATAAATTTTATAAGGCGACAAGGAGAACGGGATACAAAGCATGGCTTAGGTTTGCACAACAGGGATAAAACTAAACTTTAGCTAAATATTTAAAAGTGAGGTCTAATGCAATTATTAGCCTATGGATTATAACAATAATTAATAATAAAGATGGGTTCAACATGATCAACTATTTCCACGGAAAGGAATCTGTGACTTGCCTGGATCCTCGTAATACTGGTACGGATCTTCAGCAGGAAAAGACGACTCCTCGATAGCCTCAACGTCGACTAGACACGCAAACCGAGGAAAATAATTAAAACAGTATTAAAAACAGCATGAACAGTACAATTAAATGGCATGAAATTAAAGAGCATAATTTTCTGGATTTTCTAAAATTTGAATGGGCAAAATCCGTGTTAAAATGAATTTACTATGAATTTTTGAAGTTTAAAAGCTTTTCTGGATTTTTAGAAATCATTTTCTGAAAAATAAAACAGCCCCGGTCCACGGTGGACCGAGACCACCACGCGCACGCGTACTGTTGGCGTGGACCGGGCCATCCTGGACCGCACGATCCGGATCCAAGGGCTGGCGGCGAGGCGGGGCACTTAAATGAAAATCAACGGCCCGGATTGGCCGATGCCGGTCAACCAGGGTCAAAGGGATCAGGGCCCTTGGTCCCATCTTCTAATCCTGGCCGTCCATGCCAGATCTGACAGCCAGGGCTGCATCCGGCATGTGCGCGGCATGGGGGAGCCAGGGGCTTCGTCCCCGGTGCCGGCCGAACGGCGGCGAGCGGCGCACGGTGGCGGCGGCGACCTAATGCCCTAGGTGAAGGCAAAAATGGAAAGAGGGAGAGGAGACGAACACGGCCATACCGAGAACGGCGAAGCTCGACTGTGGATGGTGACCGGTGGCGAGGTGGAGCGGCGCGGCCTCCTCGGGTTAGCGATGGTGGCGGCGCTCCGATGGTCGAAAGCTCGACCGGAGGTGATGCCGAGGACCCTTGCGCTCAGGTGGACCCGACAAGGTGGACGGCGATGGCTGCGGAGGCGAGCGGCGCTGATCGCAAAAACAGAGGCGGCGGCGAACTCTTGCGCTATGGTGAAATCCGGCGAGGGCGGAGGCGGATTGCAGCGATTGAATAGGGCTTCGGGTGCGGGGCGCTTTATAAAGGCCGAAGGCGGAGGTTTTGGGGGCCCTAGAGGCATGCGGCGGCGCCGGCAGAAGCGGAGGAGAGGTTGGGGGTGGCGCGCGGCGGAGAGAAAAGAGGGGAAAGGATAAGGAAGGCGGGACTGACATGCGGGGCCGAGGTGACAGTGGGGCGACGGCGCACGCGCGGGCTGGCAGATGGGGCCCGGGCGCCAGAGAGAGAGGAGGAGGGTGGCGTGCGGCGCGCGACGCCGACAAGGCGGGCCCACAGGTCAGAGAGAGAGGGGGAGGGAGTGGGCTAGATTGGGCTGGCGAGGGAGGAAGTGGGGTTGCGGCCCACTAAGGATTTTAATAGTTTTTCGAATAAAAATAATTCAGGATATTAGTTTTGAGGTTTAAAATATGAATTTGAATCTCAAAAATTATGAAATAATTTTGGTAAAATATTTCAAGGCTTTAGTATTCTTACAAAATTATAAAAATTTAAAATTCGAAATTTTAGCTCAACATTTTAGATAACAAACTGGCACGTCCTTGGCACTAGTTGCCGAACACGCACACTAACAAACATGCACAAACAAGCACACTAACAAGCAACCTAATAGACAGGACTAACGACTACGGAAGCTACGTTCTAAGGCCCATTTGCATTTCACTCACAGTTGACATGCTACAAAAATTTTGAACTTTAGAGAAGCGTCAGAATAGAATAAAACAAGATTGGATGAGAGGTATTACCAAACAAGGTCTTTTAAAATATATATTTTAGAACTTTAAAAATAGTTTCTATCAACAGTCCAGGGGCTTCCTACAGTCGAGTCGGCTCTGATACCATTTTGTGATGCCCGAATTCAAAAAGAACTCGAACCTTTATTAAATCTCAAAAATATCCAAATGACAAGATGTTCATAAACCGACGACGCATAACGAAATTAAAAAACATAGTACGTAGCTCATGGGCTACAATTATTACAAACTAAAATCAACGCGGAAGCGAAACAAAAGCGCCTGAAGAACATCTCGATCCCAAAATCCGACACCTCGACTGGGTCGCTACTCCTGGACTTCATCTTCTTGATAAACAACATCTAAAAAGAGATAATCAACGGGGATGAGTACAAAAGTACTCAACAAGCCACAGATATGCATATAATGAAGGCTGAATATCGAAGGAGCATATTCTAGGCTTGTTTGCATAAATGAGCAAGTTTAATGTTGTTTAAGCTCTAGTGAGCAAAATTAAAACATGAATATAAAATGCTGAAATAAATATGAACAATAACTTCCCACTACCTCGAGTTGCACACCTGTGCCAACTCGCTCTTTCAACCCATTCCATCATGTTCAATGCGTTCACACACAAATGCAGAAATAAATGCTAACTGCGGAGAACATCACTAGGCCACCCGTGACCGTGGGCACGACTTTTCAAAAAGTTTACACTCTGATCAGAGGTGTACTACTTTACCCACAAGGCACAAACCCGGTGTGCACCAGGATACCACCACGATACCCTGACCAAGTTCATGCCAAAACCCGTCATATGAATTGACTCAGCAAGAGGACAACCACACCAGGTTTCGCCCACGCACCACTGAGATCTCACCCGAAAATTAGGGGCAGACCCCGATTGGCAGACGTAGACCCCCATTCGTGCCTCGTCGGACCAAGCCACCACCAGGCACTCCCGATAAGTGAACTCGTCCCCTCCTCTCGGTGCATCAAGCTGAATCGACCCATACTTAGGATTAGGTCTTACCCATTAGACTTGTGGTCAGTACTGTTATGCTTCGCAACAGATCCCGTAGACCGGTCCTTATAGTGCCCCGGGTGCGACCAACCAATTTCCGAGCTTGCACCCGGAACCCACCATGCTCATCACAACACCATTCTCCACGCTTCAAGTAACACGACTCAGAATCACAATGAGACGAGATATAACAAAGATATAGAGACGATCCACCTGTCTAGTAATAAATATTAAATTTAACGCTAGCAAGTGTGCCTCTACTTTAGAGCACTAACTAATAAATTTTATAAGGCGGCAAGGAGAACAGGATACAAAGCATGGCTTAGGTTTGCACAACAGGGATAAAACTAAACTTTAGCTAAATATTTAAAAGTGAGGTCTAATGCAATTATTAGCCTATGGATTATAGCAATAATTAATAATAAAGATGGGTTCAACATGATCAACTATTTCCACGGAAAGGAATCTGTGACTTTCCTGGATCCTCGTAATACCGGTACGGATCTTCAGCAGGAAAAGACGACTCCTCGATAGCCTCAACGTCGACTAGACACGCAAACCGAGGAAAATAATTAAAAGAGTATTAAAAACAGCATGAACAGTACAATTAAATGGCATGAAATTAAAGAGCATAATTTTCTGGATTTTCTAAAATTTGAATGGGAAAAATCCGAGTTAAAATGAATTTACTATGAATTTTTGAAGTTTAAAAGCTTTTCTGGATTTTTAGAAATCATTTTCTAAAAAATAAAACAGCCCCGGTCCACGGTGGACCGAGACCACCACGCGCACGCGTACTGTTGGCGTGGACCGGGCCATCCTGGACCGCACGATCTGGAACCAAGGGCTGGCGGCGAGGCGGGGCACTTAAATGAAAATCAACGGCCCGGATTGGCCGATGCCGGTCAACCATGGTCAAAGGGATCAGGGCCCTTGGTCCCATCTTCTAATCCTGGCCTCCCACGCCGGATCCGACGGCCAGGGCTGCATCCGGCACGCGCGCGGCATGGGGGAGCCAGGGGCTTCATCCCCAGTGCCGGCCGAACGGCGGCGAGCGGCGCACGGCGGCGGCGGCGACCTAATGCCCTAGGTGAAGGCAAAAATGGAAAGAGGGAGAGGAGACGAACACGGCTATACCGAGAACGGCGAAGCTCGACGACGGATGGCGACCGGCGGCGAAGTGGAGCGGCGCGGCCTCCTCGGGTTAGCGATGGCGGCGGCGCTCCGATGGTCGAAAGCTCGACCGGAGGTGATGCCGAGGACCCTTGCGCACAGGCGGACCCGACGAGGTGGACGGCGACGGCTGCGGCGGTGAGCAGCGGCGGCGAGCGGCGGCTGATCGCGAAAATAGAGGCGGCGGCGAACTCTTGCGCTATGGCGAAATCCGACGAGGGCGGAGGTGGATTACAGCGATTGAATAGGGCTTCGGGTGCGGGACGCTTTATAAAGGCCAAAGGCGGAGGTTTTGGGGGCCCTAGAGGCATGCGGCGGCGCCGGCAGAAGCGGAGGAGAGGTTGGGGGCGGCGTGCGATGGAGAGAAAAGAGGGGAAAGGATAAGGAAGGCGGGACTGACATGCGGGGCCGAGGTGGCAGTGGGGCGACGGCGCACGCGCGGGCTGGCAGATGGGGCCCGGGCGCCAGAGAGAGAGGAGGAGGGTGGCGTGCGGCGCCGACAAGGCGGGCTCACAGGTCAGAGAGAGGGGGAGGGAGTGGGCTGGATTGGGCTGGCGAGGGAGGAAGTGGGGTTGTGGCCCACTAAGGATTTTAATAGTTTTTCGAATAAAAATAATTCAGGGCTTTAGTATTCTTACAAAATTATAAAAATTTAAAATTCGAAATTTTAGCTCAACATTTTAGATTGCAAAACCTTTCTGCTTTTAGGAAATTTGGAATTCAAATTTGGTTTTAAAATTTTCAATCCCATGTTTGCAGTTAATTTAAATACGGGTGTTACACATGCCTTGAACCCTTTCTCTAAGAACGTAGGACTTGCACTGGAGTGAAGCAGATCTCCGAGGCCACGCGTGTGTCAAAGTGTAACCAAAAAATGCACCGACACACTTTTTGGCATGCCCGATGGGACCACAAACTTTGTTTACTCATCAGACGAGGCCATAGGCGGCAACATATTGAGGTGATGGATGGCGAAATTGGGCCAATCCCCGGTGGAGGGCCCGAACTCAACATGTTAAGACCGCATTGACAGAATGGAAGGCAAGCTTAGTCAGGGTTTCGTCGCGTCCGATGAACTTCAAGAAGTTGACATCGGACCAGGTGACAGACCGAGGCCAACCTTCGTAAGCGCTCAACTCTCTGATAAAATCAAGGATGGACTAGTCACGTTGCTATGAGAATATCGGGACTGTTTTGCATGGAAATATCATGAGATGCCAGGATTGAGCCGATCTATTGTAGAACATCGGCTGCCGATAAAACAAGGGTATCAGACGTTCAAGCATTCACCTCATCGGTTCAAGGCAGAAATATATCCAGATATCAAGGCTGAGGTAACAAGACTGTACAATGCGGGATTCATAAGACTGTGCCGATACGCAGAATGGGTATCAAATATTGTGTCGGTCTGGAAGAAGAGTGGAAGGCTCAAGATATGTCTCAACTTTAGAGATTTGAACAAGGCAACCCCAAAAGATGAATACCCGATGCCGATCGTAGATCTGTTGGTGGATGCCTCATCGGTGCATAAGATCATCAGCTTCATGGATTGGAATGCAGGCTATAATAAGATTTTCATGGCTGACGAAGATATCCACAAGACAACTTTCCGATGTCCAGGCTCTATCAGATTATATGAATGGGTGGTGATGACCTTCGACTAAAGAATGCCGGAGCCACCTAACAGAGAGCCATGAACTATATCTTTCATGACTTGATTGGCCTGTTAGTCGAAATATACATCGACGATGTCATGGTCAAATCAAGCAATGTCCAAGACCACGTAGCCGATCTGCGTCAAGTCTTAAAGAGGGCTCAAAAATATGTATTGAAGATGAATCCTGATTTGGTGTATCGGCGGGAAAGTTCTTGGGATTTATTGTGCACGAGAGGGGGATCGATGCCAGCCAACACAGTATCAAAGCCATCAAGAATACTCAACCCCTTGCTGATAAAACCGAATTGCAGTCATTGATAGGGAAGATAAATTTCCTGAGGAGATTCATAGCCAACCTCTCAAAGAAGATAGAGTCGTTCACCCCATTGTTGAAGTTGAAGTCCGGCTAGGAGTTTGCATGGGGAGATAAGTAACAGAAAGCTTTTGACGAAATCAAAGAATACTTAAGTTCACCGCAAGTGCTAATGAGGTCATCAGCACGGTGCTGATTCAGGAGATCGACAAAAAAAGTAAAGGGTGATCTTCTATCTCAGTAGAAGACTCTTAGACGCAGAGACTCGGTATCTGGTGGTGGAGATGCTTTATTTATGCCTATACTTCGCATGCACCAAATTGAGACATTATCTGCTTTCTACAGAATGCACCGTGGTATGCAAGGCCGATGTCGTTAAATATATGCTATCGGCCCCAGTATTGAAAGGACGGATTGGTAAATCTCTACTAGGGGAGGGAGCAGTAGCAACTAGCAAGAAGTCTAGGCATAGAAGATGGCCCCTGCCCTATGAAAGCGGATCGAGGGTGCTGAGGAACATTGCGACCTCGCTGACACCGGTGTCGTCATCCACATCATCTCTATAGAGACACCACTCACCTCCGCCCGTGGCCTCCTCTGCCACGCCGTCGCTAGAGCCTTCGCTGGTAATGTGGCGCTTGAGTTCTATCTATCTTTGGTATACAACCTTCTGATTACTTTCTATTCAGTTTGCCGTCCAAGGCCATGGGCAAGATCTCTAGTGCCTACCGCTCGCCCACTGATACAGACGGTCAGATCGTATCCCCTTTCGTCTCCCCATTCTGTCATTGGTTCATCATCTGGATCTGACTTGCTTGTGGTGCTTGGCTGCTTGCTGGCTACGCAGGCATGTTCTTGTCCAAGTCTAGGGATGACCTTGGGGGCAGGGCGGTGGTGCTGATTCATATAATGCCAGCCAGGATGGGTGGTTTCGGATGTTCTCTGTCGCGGTATACAAGCCCTACTTTGATGTCGACACCTCCGACGTGGTGGAGAGGATCTAGGAGTCTGTCTTCCCTTTCTGTGACACCTTCACCGAAAAGACCTCCGAGAACCTAGCTGTGTATGCCTATATCGCCTAAAGTTACTCCTACTTATGATAACGAAACAATAGTATAGTTTTCCTTCGAATAATAGTTGTAGATATCCGAATTCTCAGGTAGCGATTGTGATTATAGTATTCAGGTTTTATTGTTTTGCTGTCCATATTTCATATCTTTGGGTGACAATGTGTAACATCCCAAGATTTAAAAATAAATAAAATAAAGTAAATATATTATTCAAAGAATTTCTGGAATTAATTCTTAAAGAAAAACCTAAAAGAGCCCTATTAAAGCCAGAACAGGGAGAATTAATCAGAATTTCAACATGGAAAATTTATGATAGAATCTAGAGGCCAAGATATAATTTTAGGAATTTTTACAAATTTTTATCAATAATGATTCTACCCTTAATCAAAAAAACGAATTACTGGATTTATTTTAAATCAGAAAACAATTATAAATCTAAATGGGTGTCAACCCTCAATTCGCCTCTAGCCCAGCCCAACCCAAGCGCGCGTCACTAACAAGCGGGACCCGCCTGTCGGCGCCGCCTCCCGCCTCTCTCTCTCGCCCGCACTCCGCCTCGGCCCCACACGTCAGCCTCCCCCTTCCCTTCGACCGGTCGCTGACACCCCGGGCCCCGCTGTCGGCCCCCTTCTCCCCGCACTCGCACACCGACAGGTGGGGGCCACCTGTCGGGATCTTCTTCCCCGATGGAAAGGGATCCCCCCTTTCCATCGTCGGTGACGCCCCTACCAAATTCGCCTCTGCCAGCCGCCATTCGCCGATTTGGGCTCATGCCGAAGCCTACCAAACACCGGTGATCGCTTTCCCCGATTACCCCACTCGTTTTCGGCTTAGATGGCAAGCACACATGCGCATGGAAGTTCGCCGGAGAGGAAATAGAAACCTCTCGGTTCCCTTCCGTTTGGACGCCGGCAACCCCCTATTTATACCCCTCGGCTCGCCGCACTCCGCCCACACCCCTAAGCCCCTAGCCGAAGCAATCCAGAGCGCCGCCACCCCCTTCTTGGCTCTCGCCCCTGCTTCACCTCCGGCCACCGCTCGCCGCCGCCTCGGACCTCCCCCGTCCACACCACCGCCACCGTCGTGATCGCCGGAGCCCGCCCTACCTCGTCATCCCCTCCGTTAGCTGCGTGCGCCACCGGGTCACCGTCGCCGCCAACCACTCGAGGAGACCTCACAGTCTACCCTCGCCGCCGGTCGCCTTCGGACATCCTTCTCTGCCGACGAAGGTACGGTTGGAACCGTCGTAGCCTCCTCTTTCCGTTTTCGCATAGATCTAGGGCCTAGCCCCCTCGTCGGCGCTGTCGCCGCCGCACCCGTGTGCTACCGTCGCCGGAGAGGAGGGTAACTTACCCTCGGCGACGCGTGCCGTGCCGGACGCGCCCTCGACCGTTCGATCTGTGATGGATGGCCAGGATTATAACCCACCCGGGTTTAATCCGAGCCGTCCATCCGGTCAAAGCGATATCAAGGCCTCTCGTCCGTCGATCGCAACTTAAACCCTCGGAGCAATCTCGTGCGTCCACGTTATACCCTTTCGCACGTTTTAATCACAGCCGTCCAAAATCACTTAACCCTCCCGCCTCGCATCTGGCCGCTGGATCCAGATCCAACGGTTCAGATCGATCGGGTCCACGCGCACAGTCACCAGTCCACCGTGGGCCTGGCTCACCATGGACCAAAGCCCATTTTCTGTTTAAAATAAAATTCATAAATTGATTTAAACTTTGGAAATTCATAACTTGCTCAAATTAACTCCAAATTTCACCATTCAAATTTTATTAAATTCAGCATTTTATTCTCTACACATTAATGCCACAAAAATAGTATGTCACTGTTGCCCAAAGTATTCTTATTAATTAAACGAATAAAAAACCCCTTAGGGATAAAATTATTAATTCATAAAAAAATCAGGAAAAACCTTAAAACTAATCTTTAATGTTTTCACATAACTTCAGAATAATAATACTTTATTTCACATACTAAAACCCCTAACACTGGTATGCTTATTGTTTTGTGATATTTTATTTGTTTATTGAATGCAATGTTTACTTTTTCCGTATCGAGAAGATTACGAGTTCGTCGAGGAGCCGGAGTATTTCCCCGAGGTTCCACCTTCTCCCTTTGCTGATCAAGGCAAGTCACAACCCCCATTTTGATCATCATTGAGCCCATGTTTTAATAAATTATCGCTATAACTCATAGGATAATATTGCATTAGTCAAATATCAAGCCCTACATTATATTTATTAGATCCCCGTCCTTGTGTGCAAACCCAAGCCATGCTTATTGAGCCTTAACTCCTTGTCACTCTACAAATACTATATTAGCTAGTGTCCAATGTACCGACACAACTGCTATAGGATAAAAAGAATGAGTCGTAGATAGCTGGATTCCACTATATGAATTTCCCCGTTATTCTCGTCTCTGGACTCTGTTGGAGTTGGCTATGTTATAAGTATGGTGGGTTCCGGGTGCAAGCTAGTGCATTGGTTGGTCGCACCCGGGGCACTATAAGGACCGGTCTACGGGATCTGTTGCAAAGCACTTCCGTACTAACCACAAGTCTAATGGGTAAGTCCTAACTGAAAGTATGGAACAATCCGACTCGATGCACCATAGTGGAGGGGGCAAGGAGCAACCTGCGGGTGACTTGTACCGACGTGGCTCAAGGGGGTTATGGTGAGGCTCGACGCGTCGGGACACCATATGAAACCCATAAGAGGGTGCTATCGGGTCGAGGAGGACCATATGGAAGGTTTTGGCATGAGTTCTTGTGGTATGGGTCATCTCGTTACACTTTGGTGTAAGTGATGAGTGCGTGCCTTGTGGGTACAGTGGTACACATCTGATCATAGTATTAAATCTTTTCGAAAAGCCGAGCCCACGGTAAAGGGCGGGTTGTGTGACTACTCGCAGTTAGTTTACAATTGTTTGAATGGTTGAGTTATTCATGGCATGTAAGGACTGTTGAGTGAGGTGGGGCTGACTGTACCCCTCGAGTTAGAAGATTATGATGCATACACATGTTTACTTTTCAGTACTAATAAATTGATCACCTTTAATGCTTTACAATTATGTTTTTCCGCAAAATTAGCCACTATCTCCTTTTTTATTACTCTGCATTATATTTGCATCCGGTGGCTTGCTGAGTACGTTTGTACTCACCCCTGTTGACTTACACCACCAGAGCTCGTCTACTACGAGAAGGATGAAGGTCTGGAGTAGCGACCCAGTCAAGGAGACTGGAAGGAGATGTTCATCTAGGACCCTTTGTTTTATTAATTTCTCTTCATCTTTATTCACTTTTGTACTAATACGGTCTACGAATCGTGAATGATTGCTCGTATTGTACGTAGTCGCATGATGAACGTCTTGATTTATTGATTTTCTATGGAATTTTAATAAAGGTCCTGATTTATTAAATCGGGGCGTCACACAATGCGACTATGGTTGGACTGGCATTTGCGAGGTGTTGGTCACGTAGAATTAAGAATGGGGGATTTGAGTATTTGAGTTAATGAACTGTTAGCTCATTGTCCAGAAGCCCGACTTTCCGGTATACCAAGACGTCTTGCATTTGGTCAAAGCTGATCCTTAGTGATGATTGCTTGCAATCTTGCATGAACATTGAGAGGTTTGTTCCGGTGGTTCCCTAGATTTGAGATGATCTTGCAACAATAGACCCTTTATTGTAGAGAGGGAGTAGACTCTGGATTTGGACTGAATTAGTTGTTGTCCTAGGTTGTTAGAATACTTCTATATCTTTTTTGAAACGCAGGGAATTTGTTGATTTCCCATTATTCTTGTTGATTATTCCATTACACGACATGAACATTTTTAGGACTCACCTTAACAAATATACTTAAAAGAAAATCCAGGGTGTTCCTTTAGCTTATGCTCTCCCAGTTTTCTATGTTATGATGATATATAAATATAACCTACCCATGCTTGGAATATTTAAATATTTAATTGATGTTTTTCATTTTTGAGCTTCGTTTCACCTCCTTTGTGGCTCTGTCAATGTCTCGTGTACACCATTCTTCTAGTTAGAATTATCTTTATAATAGGCATAACTAATGTTGTATGCTATTTGCAACAATAAAAAATGCTACTTGTTGTTTCGTTTATTTGGAAGAAGTAGACAAAATAAGTCATCTTCTCAGCAGTTAATTCATTGCAGGTGATGCTTAAAAATTTGGAGCAGGTGGTTTCAATGATATTGAATGGATTCCAACATCCCCATCCTCGTGTGTGGTGGGCTGCAAGATGGTAAGCTTCTTTATGTTCCGAAGCAGGTTTTTATTTTTCCTGGTTCTTGTATTTCTTGCATGCACACTAGGTTATTATTCCCCACTATTTTTTTGTTGAATTGTTCATGGTGTCCAAGTGGGGTAATTTGGGGGAAAGTCGTTTTATTCTTTTAGTACAGCCAATTGCTTAGAAGAATTTCGTGTTCAGCTCCAAGTGGTTCTTGGGTTGTGACTTGTGAATTGCTAGTTATTTTGTCTGGATAGTGGATAGAGGTAGAAATGGCTCTAGAGGGGGAAAAGATGATTTCTTGTTCCTTTTGCATATTTTCTTGGTGATATTATTCAATATTCGGCTTAGAGTGGCATTTATTTTTCTTGTGTTATGTTATTTATCTAGAAATTTGCCCAGATATCGTCACTACAAACTTATGTTCTGATGACAAATTTTTAAAAATACTAATTATCATGCTCTGGTTTATAAGTTGACACATTAATTTTGGCATTTCTGACCTGCTGCAGAAAATTCATCAAATATAATTCATGCCATTGTATGGCATTGGTCTCCATCCCCTGTGTCGTCATCCTACAAGACAAACCTGGAAGCGAGCTCAAATAGTTTTTCATGGTCGGATAAGAGTGAAACTAAGAGCGGTATTTTCGATGACTATTATGGACGAATTGGACGAGACTAAGGTGTTATTTATCTTACATATTGAAACAATGGTGTATGCTTGTCAGGTTAGTTATCTTCTTATTGATGACATTTCCTTAATTTTAATTATAATAACACACTTCTTGTAACTATAGATTCTTGTATGCAGAGATACCATGCCATGCCAATGTCAAAACTTGACTTCAACACTGAAGAAGAAAAGGATAACATAGATTCTTGGCATTGCAGTACACCATTTTGGATTTTAGTAGTGCTATTCTATGGTTCAACAGACTCTGAGGATGGGGTGTGGTTGTAAATGTGGTTAAAAAACCTTAAGCATCTGACACTCTCCCTACTAAACAAAATTTTAAACTCTTTGATCAATGTGTAAATGCCATTTGCTGTATTTTCAGATTGACTCTCTACAAGTTGAAATGTTATTAATTGATGTTGAGGTGGATTACTCGAAGAAAAGGTTTTGAAAAATTGTAAACTAGATTACCTTGCAGCCATTTTACCTACTGCAAAGGCTTGCCTTTGGGTCAGTAACTCAATATAGTTATTTTATGTTTTTTAAGACGCTAGTATAGTTATTTTATCATCCACTGAACTCCTAAAACATGTTTTCTATAACTTGTTATTATAAAATATTCATGAGCTACATGTTCCTTTGGATGTGATTCTCAGTGTAACTTGTGCTTGGCTCCTTTAATCGTTGGTATGAAGCTATTGGTTTACTTCTCTTTGATTTTCTATGCATACATGTAGTCTTTGTGGCACATAAGGCGATTCCACGATGATCTCCTGATGACATGCCCTGATGTCACCATTGGAGACAACTGCATTGTCTTGTTGCATGAAATCTTCCGTTCTTGGGATCATGAGAAATATTGTTCGACATTTGTAGTAGACGATTTAAGAAGTCTTCTGATTGATGAAAAAGTCGGTTGCATTCACTATTTGTTTCCCACTTATCTAATTGCACCCTGTAACCTCTGCGAAAAGATTAAACCACCTGATTGATACTACTATTCCCAAGCTTGTCATAGTAATGGGATTGATCTTTTTGTTAGCTTCTACATTTATCGTTTTATACATGAGTTTCTGTTTCTATGAGTCACTAACTTATTGATCTGTGCATTATTTGGGTGAATTAGCAGTTTACAGTTCTTTTTACATGGTCCTCTTTGCTACCTGCATCTTTTATTTTTGATTGGATAGTTTTATTGTTTTTTCCTCTGTATATAATGTGATTTTTATGTGCTTGCATTAGTGGGGTGAATTAACAGTTTACAATTTATTTCTGTAGGTTAGTAAGGGTTCCCTGAGTGGTTGTACATGTTGCTGAAGGAATTTAGTCATGGATCAGGTCTTGTCCAAAATAATTAAGTCGATGAACTCCAAATACACAGAGAAAAACGGCTAAGAAGAAGATGCCGCTAAGGAGCTAATTCATATTGCATACAGTGATACATATGTAATGCCAGAGAAATATGCTGGTGGACATATAATTTACTAAATTACCTTAAATGATCTAATAACATGGTGTTTAATCATCTGTGGCATATCATGTGAGAACACCAATGATAGTGTCCATATTATATTTTTTTGCTCTCAAACAAATGATACTAATTTTGGCAACAAAGATAATTAGAAGGGCTTCTGAAATTCCTATTTGATTTTTTCAAGTTTATCTCATTTATTATCTTTTGATTTATTTACCATAGTATTAATTTAACTGATTAATAATATAAATGTTTTTTGATTTTTATAGTGTCCATAAGGAAGGAAGCACAAGATTAGGCGGCAGAGACAGGCAGTCCACCCGGCGGCGGACGGCGAACCACCCCCACGAGATCTCACCGCCGGCGGCAATGGCTGCGCCTCTCGACGAGGAGGCGGCGTGGTCGGCGGAGGCGGCGCGGCGGGTCTGGGGCGGTGCCGTGCCGCTCCAGGTCCACCTCCACGACGCCGACGTCACCACCCTACCCTCGCCCCCATCGTTCCTGGTAAAGTCTCTTGCTTTTCTCCTCTCGCTACTCTTCCATGTTCTTCAATTGTCTGTTGCCATCCAAATCTTGGATCTTTGCTGTGACTTGTTGATCCCGTGACACTTCGGATCATTTTACTTTTTTGCGAGGGAAAATTCGGATTATTATATTGGATGTTAGGATCACAATTGTTCAGACACTTAGGTTGTCGATATCCATCAGATTACATGCCGTTTTATGGTTTTTGAATTTGTAGACCTGTGCAGAAGGTTATGGGCGCCTTTTGGTCTACACATAATTAGCAAGTGTGGTTTGCTTGTTTTGTTAGCATATTTTGTGCAAAGAATTGCAGCATGATTGTCATTGTTCGCCCTTGGTTCTACCAAGTGAAACAAATTGCGAGTTACATTGATTGTCACCTTATATGTTGGTATGATAAGGTGAGTTCATTGCTCATCTTTCTCTTTATGGGAGTGTTCTGTCCAACTTATTAAGAAGCATAATTACATAATATTATGCTGTTTTACAATACATATCTCATTATCTTATCGGCTACACTTATGGAGTTCTGTGTTCATAAAAAACAGACTTTGGGGCCAAGAATTGGGTATTTGCCACTGTTGGTACCTATTATAAAGGCTCATTTTAGCAGCACACTCCCACCTCGTATTGACACTGTTTGGTTTGAATATAAAGGGCTGCCCTTAAAATGGTAACATATATTTATCTCCTACCGACATTTATGGAGGCCAATTGGCCCTGACATTAAACACTCTCGCAAATTGTCTTCATGCTCTTAGGTATGTACCAATTGGTGTTCTTTACGACCTTCTGTGTGCAGATCCAGAAAGACCATGGAATCTAACAGTAAGTATAGAATTTTCTTCTACTTTTGTTTCCGTACACATGGAAAATCTTTCGCAATATCAGTTCTGCTCCTGTATTGGTTCCTACTTAGTTTTTCTTTTTATCCACACAACTTATGCATCAAACTGTAGGTTCATTTTAGGGGATATCCTGCCGAAATCTTAACACCATGTGATGGCGAAGATATCACAAAGTGGAGCTACATGAATTCCCTGAAAGAGGTTTGTTTTGAGATCTACCATCACCCATTTCCTTGTTCCCACAGCAAGGCAATGGAGTGTAATATTTTCCTTTTGCAGGCTGCCTTCATCATTACTGGCAACAGTAAGAATGTGATGAATATGTCTCAAGCGGATCAAGTCGCGCTGTGGCAATCAGTAATGAAAGGTGCACTGTTCAGAAACAACACTTCGATACTAATTATGCTCAACAAGCTTGTTATTAAATGGTTACTCATAAATTACACACCAATCACTCTGACTACTAGTAGTACCTACTATTTAAGCATGATGCATTCTCTGGATACAATATATTTGTAACACCCCGAAATCTCACGATTTCAGATTTATAGAATTTCCTTAAGAAAGTCAACTTACAAAATGTTCATCATACGACAACGTCTTATGACAAACAAAATTGTAGCTCGTAGGCTACAATTATTACACTACAGAATAAAATAATAAAATGCTATGATGAACATCTTGCTCCACGTATCGCTCCTTGATTGAAACAACAGTTCTTTATCTTCATGGAACTCAACATCTAAAAATTTTAGTCAACGGGGGTAAGTACAAACGTACTCAGAAAGCCATCGAAATGCACATAATGTAAGGGTAATAGCAAGGGAGGGTAATTGGCTTGTTTCACGTAAAAGCAGTTTTGTAATTAAGTATATGTAATTAAACATGTGAATAACATTTAATAAATAATATTATTACTATCCACTATCTTAAGTAGCACACTAGTGCTAACTCGCACAACAACCCAACCAATCATAATTAATTATTCATGTTGAGATCATTAAGCTAACTATGGAGAACATCACTTAGCTCGCCCATAATCGCGGGCACGACTTTTCAAAAAGATTAAACTCTGATAGATGGGAAGCGGGTGCTAGAACAGGTGCAGGCGGATTGCGGGCTTGATCACGTACTAGTGCCTATTGTTGGAGCTGCTGGAGTTGGACCTACTGTTGTTGCATTTGAAAAAGTAGAGCAGTGATCAAGTTATTTTGATTAGTCATGGCTTCTACTAGTGTTGGGTATCCCGGTGCTAGGGGCGGGCCTGGCTTCTACTAGTGTTGGGTATCCCGGTGCTAGGGGCGGGCCTGACTGTCGAGGACCGGTGGCGCCCTAGGTGGGCACTGCTACTCCCCTTTGAGTGTTGTTGTTGATGTTGCCTTCAGTCATAGGGCTGTTGTCGTGGGTGTTGCCGGCTTCTGGAATGTTGGACGGGTTGGTCATCATCTTTCTCTGAAGGTTAGAATTCCCATCCAAGCGAAAATAGAAATGACTTAGAAAAAGAAAGAGGGGGAAATTTTTCTTCAGAAGCGAGCTTCTTTATTTCTGAAATAAAATGCGAAAATGCGACAAGTTTTGATCTAAACATTGGAGTTTTTATTCTCACACGTCCTCAACACTAGTTGCCAAGGAGCATGCCAACACACGAACAAACGAACTAACAAGCAAATTAACAATCAAAGCGGAAGCTAGCGTTCTAAGGCCTCCCAAGGGCCTCACATGGTGTCGTGAAAAGCGCTCTCAACATCGCCGATAGATGGCTCAGGCTCCTCTGGCTCCTGTAGCTCCTCCCTTGGGACCTCCACCCAGTGAATGCCCTCGGAATGAATGGGGTCCCTCCTCCGTGGATGTCCCGTGGCCTTCCTCACGGTCCTCTTAATGCGGGGGTTGGGGTGGTTCGGTGGAGATGCTAACAAGCAGTACTAGGGCGCAGCGAGAGGAAGAGAGGGGGAAGAGAGGGGGAAGAGTGGCGCTGACAAGTGGGGTCCACGTGTCAAAGAGAGGGGAGCGGGGAGATGGGCTAGATTGGGCCGACTTGAAGGATTGGGGCTTTGCAGCCCATGGATATTTTTAATTCTTTTTCGAATAAATTAATTGCTGAAATATGTTTTGAAATTTAAAATATAGTTTTGAATCACCCTAAAATTTTCAAAGCAAACAAAATTGTGAAAATCAAAATTTAAAAGAAAGATTTGAATTTGAGTTAAACAAATGGCAGGAATGCTAGGGAATTTAAAACCTTGAGATAGAATTCTGAATTTTGAATTTTGAATTTTATAAATTTTATTGGATTCACCAAGTCAAGAATTTACTTTACAAATTATTCTGAATTTTTTTTGAGATTCAAAACTATATACATATTTCAGCAATTAATTTATTCGAAAAAGAATTAAAAATCTCCGTGGGCCACAAACCCCCAATCCTTCCCGCTGATCCAATCCAGCCCATCTCCTCGCTCCCCTCTCTCTGACACGCGGACCCCACCTATCGGCGCCACTCTTCCTCCTCTCTTCCTCTCAGTGCGCCCTGGTCCTGCTTGTCAGCATCCCCGTCGAATTGCCCTGGCCCCCACATGAAGAGGACTGCGAGGAATGCCATAGGATGTCCATGGAGAAGGGACCCCACTCCTTCCCAGGGCATTCACTGAGTGGAGGTCTCCAGGGAGGAGCCTGAGCTGTCTGTCGGCAATGCTGAGAGGGCTTTTCACGACACCATGTGAGGCCCTTGGTAAGCCTTAGAATGCTGCTTGTTAGTTCATTTGTCCGTGTGTTGGTATGCTCCTTGCCTCCTTGGCAACTAGTGCTGAGGACATGCGAGAATAAGAACTCCAATTTTAGATCAAAACTTGGCGTATTTTATTTCAAAAATAAAGAAGGTAGCTTTTGAAGAAAAAATTTCTCCCTCTTTCTTTTTCTAAGTCCTTTCTATTTTCGCTTGGATGGGAATTCTAACCTTCAGAGCAAGATAGTGACCAACCTATCCAACGTTCCAGAAGCCGGCAACACCCACGACAACAACCCTGTGACTGAAGGCAACATCAACAGCAACACTCAGAGTGGAGTAGCACTGTAGCAGTGCCCACTTAGAGCGCCATCGGTCCTTGACAGTCAGATCTGCCCCCAGCAGAATAACTTGATCACTGCTCTACTTTCTTAGATGCAACAACAGCAGGTCCAACTCCAGCAGCTCCAACAACAGTCAGTAGTACGTGATCAAGCTCGCAATCCGCCTGCACCTGTTCCAGCACCCGCTTCTCAGCTATCAAAGTTTAATCTTTTCGAAAAGTCGTGCCCACAGTTATAGGCGAGCCATGTGATGTTCTCCGTAGTTAGGTTAATGATCTCAATATGAATGATTAATTGTGATTGGTTGGGCTATTGTGTGAGTTAGCACTGGTGTGCTACTTGAGGTAGTGGATAGCAATAATGTTATTTATTAAATGTTATTCACATGTTAAATTACATATGCTTAATTGCAAAACAAGTTAATTACTCTCTCTTGTTATTACCCTTGCATTATGTGCATTTCTGTGGCTTGCTGAGTATATTGTACTCACCCCCATTGATTAAAATTTTTAGATGCTGAGTTCTATGAAGACGAAGACCTAGAGTAGCTATCCTATTCAAGGAGTGATCCGTGGAGCATGATGTTCATCATAACATTTTATTATTTTATTCTGCAGTATAATAATTGTAGCATGTAAGCTACAACTTTGTTTGTCGTAAGACGTCGTGAGATTTCAGGGTGTTACAATATTCATGATTTAACTATATTTGTGTTGTTTTGTTATTAGGAAACTTAGAGGGGTATATGAATATCTCCACAAGGCTTAGGCTTGGTCCATTCGAGGAGGATTGGCTAGTACGAACTTCCTCGGTAGAAGGCCAACAAGGTTCTGATGAGCCTGAATCTCCTGGATCTGGCAAACCATGTATGCTCTTTTGCATTGAATTATCTATCCCTGTTAGTTGGTTCATAGTTTCAACATTCCTAAATTTTTTGGTGTACTTCTGTATAATAAGCGGTTTCCACATATAACAACGAATTATGTACCATCCTGGCTCTTATCAAAATCTCTGGTTAGGCAGGGTTCCTGTTCGATTATATGTGCGCAGTGTTCAAGAGGACCTTTATGATTTGGAAGATGCAGTACCTGTTGGTGACTGGGAAAGCATATCATATATAAACCGACCATTCGAAATACGGAAGGAGGAAGGTATTTAGCATTTTTGCGAGCATTTTTCTTTTGGATACTAGTAACAAATTTGGCCATGCTTTTGCTTGCCCTTCATAAGTGGTGTGTATATGATTTTTTCATGCTTTGAATGGTTAATCAGCCTCTAGAAATCCTGTAATCACCAATCTTGTACTAGCAGTGCTCTTTTAAATTATTTTGAGATAGTAGTGATCCCATCCATGCAAAAAGTATGGTACGGGAACATAGAGTCAGTAGATTTGAAATATTTGGTTTCACCAAAGCATTGTGGTTATCCAGAAAGAGGAATACATGTATGCTTCTCCCATTGGAAGACTAGCATGATTATAAGTTAGGGTATAACCAAAAAGTTTGGTCATCTACAAGGGTCACATCCTAATATTTGACATTGTAAATGTTATGACTGAAAAAATGTTTTATTATGTCGCATTAGTTGTTGCTTTCCTTATACTTGAGTTCTTTGATGCAGGTAGAGGCTACATTACCCTGGAACATGCATTGAAAACTTTGCTACCAGAGTTCTTCAGCTCAAAGACATCAGTTACTCCAGATGATTCTCAACGTGCCCAGACACCGGATTCAGCCCCTGATGATTGTGATATCACTCCTACAAGTTGCCAGAAGGCAGAGTCTGGTTCAGCAAGGCGGCGAGAGGCAGAAGTGGCCATGAGCGGTAAAGTGAAGCTAGTACGGGTGCAAGGCATTGGGCTCGACTTGGACATACCGTTCCTTTGGGTCGCAAACAACCTGAAGAACCCTGAATGCTACCTCCATATTTGTGTATATGTTGGTACAAGAAAACAACAGACTAATAAGGGTATATGAAAGATTAGATTAGAAACGATAGGGGACGGGGAGTGCGTTCCAGGAAAATCTGGTCTTGTTCTTTATCTTGGATAGCCCCTCGACATTATTCTTTGTACAGATGCTTAAATCTTGAATTGGATGATGAGTGAGTGCTCGATATTTTGAACTCGATATTCCTGACCACAAGTGTTGTTTCACATGAAGGCTGGATTTTGATAGGAAATAGATCAACCGTACTACGCATGATGTGGAAGGAGAAATTAAAAAAGTAATAAAAAAGAGGAAAAAGGACGGTGCTTCGTCTGTCTCGTCCATGGTATTGTTGGGTGCAGCGAGAAGGACGCTCGCTCCCGCCTTTTCCATTTTCCAACAAGAGTGCCTCCTCCTCCTTCCTCCTCTCGTCTCAACCAATCCATCTCTCTCTCTCTCTCTCTCTCTCTCTCTCTCTCTCTTCTCAACAATGGCGGACGAGAAGCTTGCCAAGCTGCGCGAAGCCGTCGCCGGCCTCACGCAGATCAGGTCGTCGATGAAGCTGACATGCGCTAGCTCTCTTCTTCTCTGCTTCCGGATCGATCAGATCACCGGCTAACCGCCTCCTCCTTTGTTTCCATCTTGGCGCGCTTCAGTGACAACGAGAAGTCCGGCTTCCTCAGCCTCGTCGCCCGCTACCTCAGGTAGGTAATCCCTGCACGCACGCATGCATCATATCGCTCGCACCATTTCTGACGACGAACTGATCGACCGAACAGCGGCGAGGAGGAGCATGTGGAGTGGGGTAAGATCCACACCCCGACCGACGAGGTGGTGGTGCCGTACAACGCCCTGGAGGCGCCGCCGCCGGACATGGAGGAGACCAAGAAGCTGCTCGACAAGCTCGCCGTGCTCAAACTCAACGGCGGCCTCGGCACCACCATGGGATGCACCGGGCCAAAGTACATACATCATACGCCGCAACTTTTCTTTGATCTTAACCAGCTAATTCATTGGCATCTTCCATGTTCATCCTCTCAAGACGTTGCTCATGCATGGCATTGCAGATCGGTCATCGAAGTGCGCAACGGCTTCACATTCCTCGACCTGATTGTGATCCAGATTGAGGTGGCTTATACTTGAAACATCTTGCAAGATTCATCCAAAGTTTATTCTTTTTGGACATGGCATGCAGTCTATCTCGATCTTGCTACAACTGCAACTTAACATGGCATCCAATGACATGGTTAATCTCTTTTATTACAGTCCCTCAACAAGAAGTATGGCAGCAATGTGCCACTGCTTCTGATGAACTCCTTCAACACCCATGAAGACACCTTAAAGGCAATTTCTTACCTGCCAAGCCTGTATCAGCTGTTTGTGTATATTGGAGATTGCCAGCCTAACTGAACAAATTTCATTGCACTGACTGACCAACACGCTTTCCTGCAGATTGTTGAGAAATATGGCAGTTCCAGCATTGAAATCCATACTTTCAACCAGGTAACTCTCTCTCTCTCTCTCTCTCTCTCTTGCACGCTTGCTGTTTTCGCCAAGTTTTTTTAGAATGAGCAATTTTACGGTGTATTCTACCGGTAGAACGAATCATAACCGTTCATTTCAATTACTTACTGTTATTTTGATCAGCGACCGACTGACGAAAGAAATATATGCAAATTCTCTAATGATCATTATATATATCCAAAATATGATCAATTAAAGAACTAATTACCCTTTGAAATCAACAATTAATATCGATTCTACTATAGTAATAGTTCTCTTCAGAATATGCTATTGACACCAAACAATTTGATCCAATGCAGAGCCAGTATCCTCGTGTGGTAGCTGATGAGTTCTTGCCATGGCCTACCAAGGGGAAGACCTGCAAGGATGGCTGGTAAGCCAGCCATTCTTCACAGATCAAATTCCATGATTCATAGATCCTTGTATCAGCAAATCCATGATTCATTGATCCCTAAATGAGCAAATTTCATGACATGAACTCAACAACTAATCTACAATTTTTTAGATTTGTTCTCATGTCATATATAAGTTGGTGACATTTTCTCTTTTACCCCATATGAGTGTATGACATGTAAGCTCTAGGTTCAGCTGTCATACATGCAAGATGTGCTAAAAGAACAAACACCACTCAAGTATAGGGTAAAAGAGCAAAAAAAAATCCTTTTTTTGTTATAACCTTTTCATTAAAAAAAATCAGGTACCCTCCTGGCCATGGTGATATCTTCCCATCCCTGATTAACAGCGGCAAGCTTGATCTATTACTGTCACAGGTTTGCAATCATCTAGGAGTATTCCATCAGCCTCCACATTTTATCCAAAGTTAGCTTCCATGTAACTTCAATTCTATTATCCTATTGCAGGGAAAAGAGTATGTGTTCATCGCAAACTCGGATAACTTGGGTGCTATTGTGGACATGAGTATCCTTAAGCAGATATTCCATTCACCATTTTAGCTTTACAAACTTTCTGGTTAAGAAAAGAGGTTTTTTGGGAATGTACTTAACTATTGAACAGAGATACTAAACCATTTGATCCACAAGCAGAATGAATATTGCATGGAGGTATGTGATTGTGTGGTATCTAATGAAGTGAGATTAGTTGGCCTGTAAAGTTTCACAATCCTTTTTCAGGTTACCCCCAAAACTTTGGCTGATGTTAAAGGTGGCACACTGATCTCCTATGAAGAAAGGGTTCAGGTAAATTTCTGTTCTTGTTTTTACCAAGGCACCACTTTTGCAAGCCTTCCTATGCTGTTTATTTGCAATTTAAGTACTTGGAGTACTGCATATGTAAACAAGTTGCTGTTTTGGGCTTCAGTTTTTTGGGTATTTTTCAATCAAGTTACTATTGTTTTAGTGACTTTTTTTTGCTTTCCAGCTCCTGGAGATTGCACAAGTTCCTGATGCACATGTAAGTAATGGCCTACTAATTTAATTGTTACAAGAAACTTTTACATCAAATCAAGAAAAACATATTATATAACTTTTCTGAACTTAGGTGGATGAATTCAAATCAATTGAGAAATTCAAGATCTTCAACACAAACAATCTGTGAGTGAATTTAGTATTCGTTTCATTTTAGATAAGATTATCTCTTTGCTATCTAATGTTGGTGCTGGTTTTGGTAGATGGGTGAACTTGAAGGCTATCAAACGCCTTGTTGAGGCTGATGCACTAAAGATGGAGATCATACCAAACCCTAAGGTAATAATGCACTTAAGAAAACCCTTTTCCATAAGAATTGCTTTCCACAAATTATCATTATCCAATGATTTGTGAAGAATTAAGCATACAACTGAGATGGGCAATATACAATGTCAGGAAGTGGATGGTGTTAAAGTTCTTCAGTTGGAAACAGCAGCTGGTGCAGCAATCAGGGTACTAACAAAATTACTGCAGAGCCATCATCATAATTTTTCCTTGCATATAAAAGTGACAAGTTATATTTTGTGTACCAGTTCTTTCACCATGCAATTGGTATCAATGTTCCAAGGTCCAGGTTCCTACCAGTAAAGGCAACATCAGATTTGCAGCTAGTACAGGTCCATTTTGACACACAGAGTAAACTCTTTGGGTTAACACTCATGCTAACTTAATTGTTTCACCCTTTCAGTCTGATCTATATACATTGGTCGATGGTTTCATTATACGCAACCCTGCTAGAACAAATCCATCAAATCCCTCAATTGAGCTGGGTCCAGAGTTCAAGAAGGTAGAGTTCCTACATTAATTCCTTTATTTGAAAGACACAAATTCCTCATGCAAAAGATTTGACGTTAATTCGTAAATTCAGATCCAAATTATCTGATCTTTTCTTCTCAATGGCAGGTCGGGAGCTTCCTTGGTCGCTTCAAGTCTATCCCTAGCATCGTTGAGCTCGACAGCTTAAAGGTTTCTGGTGATGTTTGGTTTGGCTCTAGCATCACATTGAAGGTACTTGTGCCAAAGTTGCTTAAAGTTATAGCCTTTCTTGTAGTTATAATTCTTACAGGAAATGTTTGGTCTATTTTTGTGTATTTATCAAAATACTGCATTAAATATGTATGCAACCCTTTATATTTTGTGCTTGTAAGATATTAATTCAGAGTGCAGCTTCACTTCTCACTGATAAGTGTTTAAACAATGGAATAATCTTTTTTCATTTATTTTTTATAGGGCAAGGTGAACATCACAGCCAAACCAGGTGTCAAGCTGGAAATTCCAGATGGAGCAGTGCTTGAGAACAAGGTACCTTTCCCTAGGAAGCACAATATCATTGGTGTTTAAAGAATTTTGCAGTTTAATAACAAATATGATCCAACTTTTGGCCCATTAGATCATTTATCAGTATTTGCATAAGGTCAAACATAACTTGAAGATAAATTACTAGAATACTAATACCATTGCACTTGTTAGAATACATAAGGGACTAAACTTTAGTATTTTATCCATGCATAAAACATTATTTTATATGAAATATATCTCAGGTAAAAAGCAAGCTGATAGCACAATTGATATTTTTAACAAGAGATCATGTATTCTTTCATTTCAGGATATCAATGGCCCTGAGGACCTTTGAGTGAAAGCATGCTGTGTGCATAAAGGGAGATCAAATATACCATTCCATAGAATCAAACAAGATCCATGACATTCTGGACAACATTTTTTTATCAAAATTTGCTTCAACATAATAAATAACAAAAATTATTACATGTATTTTACCTACTTAACTTTTGCTTCTTTTACTTGTGAAATGGAAACAAGTCATGTCCGGAAAAATATCATATCAATATATTCTCAGTTACTTATCTGTTTAACCATTAACAAGGACACAAAATGCCACAATAACATTAATACATGTCCCACTAAAAAATGTGGAACTTCACATTAATACCTAGTCAATGTTCCCCATCCACTGCAAACAAAACGGTCATTTTTCTGCAGGAGGAACCACTTCCAAAAGCTCTATATCGAGTTCAAAATGAGCATCAGGCTGCAAGCAAGCATCGCAACAAACAACAACACTTCAGTACATGGATGTGCTTAAATACTAAATCAAGCTATATAAGAAAAATTGTTTCAACAAACTGAAACTTTACCGGTATCTCACTCATCCCCCTTTTCCCATATCCGAGTTCTGGAGGGACAATTACTCTCCTCTGCAAAATAAGCATACAAGCAAGACAGAAGACCAGATCAATAATATAGCAAAGATATAAATGCCAAAATTTTAGCCTTTATTCGTGATATTTCCCTTCTACATACCTTTCCCCCCACTTTCATCCCTTCGGTTATTGTGTACATGGCGGGTGGAGGTTTCGGTGACGCCTGTGCCGAGTATAACCCATTGGCACTGTCTACAAATTCCCGCTTTCGCTCTTTCCCGGGCGGTGATCCGACAGTGAACTCATAAGGCTACTAGAAGAAGACATGCAAAAGTCTTAGTTTTTACTGTCCCAGAGCAGCACTACTAGCATACAAAGTTTTTATTGACACTTAACCTGAGCAATACTTCGGTTCCCTGCAAGGAGTTTGGCTTCACGGCTTGACACTGCAGTGATGCTACGGTATATGCAGTCAAAATGGACCTTAAGAAGATAGCCATTAGTTTCACTTCAGTTAAGGAGAGGAAAGGAGGTGTGCAGATGGGAGCAATTACCTGCACAGTTAAACCCTTTTCAGCAGTTGCACCCTTCCCTTCAACAAGATCATAGTATTTCAGGCCATCAGCTGTTCCAAAGATTTCTGAGATCAGATCAAACTAAGAGCAGTTGAATTAATCTAAACAGTGAGAATTCAGGAAGGCTTCAGTTCAGGGGCGGATCCACTATACAGTCATTGGCTCATTGCTATCACGCGATATCAATGACTTTCCGGTTAGCTCAAGTAACGTTCTTCAATTCATTCTGGATAACTCCAATCTGTCTTTCTAGTGACCTTAATGCTTTACTGAAATTATAAAATTCTAGATGATAAGTTTTATACCTAAAATCGTGGGTCTGTCACTGCATCAGTTTTGCAAACACATTGCATGTACATTCTAAAATCCTATCGCTATCTTATCTAGAAAATCGAAACTTCCTGAATATCCCATATTCTTTTGTAGCACAAATTACACGCGATTCGTGTGTCCTTTTGCAGTGAAAACTACATGCAATTCAGCTGCAAAAGAGCCAAGCTTGAAGCTTTTGGCAAAAGCAGAAACCAAACAACCCAGTAGCGTGAGGAAGAAGGCAGGCACACCGACATACGTGCAGTGACGTAGTCCTCCGGCGGCACGACCCTGCGGCCCCTCCGCGCGGCCAGCGAAGCCGGCGGCGGCGAGACGGCGGCCAAGAAGCCGGCGGAGAGGAGCTGGGAGGCTGCCCGGCGCCGGGAGACGGCGCCGGGGAGGCAGCAGCACGGGGCACATGCCTCTCTGGAAGGGGGAGATGCGGCGGAGGGAAGCGAGTGGCGGTAGAAGGTTCTAGAAGGCAGGGCAGAGGGAGCCATGGAGGGTGGGGAAGGGGACGGAGGAGAGGAGCCGAAATGGCGCGCCGCGCGCACAGCTGCACTCCCATCATATCCACAACTCCCCAAAGCTGGGATTAATCGTACTTTTGCCTCAAAATTAAATTAAATTTGTATTTTTTTACCTCACCTAGTTTAAATAACTGAGCTCATAAGCCACATACCATCATATATGGTATGGGATAAAAAACATAGTATACTAATTTATATAAGACAAGAGTAAAAAAATGCTCTTTCTTCTTTTATATATTTTATCATATTTTTTATTATTTGTTTGGAAATTTGATTTTATGGATCGCAGATACCCAAACTACCAAGTTTAAGTTACTTACAAACAACTTTTTATTCTGACTGAAACTTCATGTGCACAATGACTAGATTGCAGCTAGGAGCCGGACCTAAGATTTTAGGGCCAAGAGTAAACAAAAATTTAAGGATAACAAAAATAACAATAATATAGTATTCAAATTTATTTATGCATATATGTATATATGTAACTCCACCTATGTTGTCTCAGCATATGTTGGTGCAGCATAGCCTGGTCCTAAGTCCAGGTACAAGGAGGAGGGTTGCGTTAGGTGATGGGGGATTGGTCCCGATCTTCCGCTAGGTAAAGGATAACTTGGGTTGGTGGAGAATCTCGACGTTGGCGATACAAGGCTCCGGTCCGGCGGATCAAAACCTTGCAATCGTTACACCACTGTCTCCATTGGTTATCAACCACGCAGGACGCGATTGACCTCGCCACGAAGGCTAATTCCTGCAAGCGAACCCAAGAACACAAGCAAGAACAGGAAGGATACAAGTCGAATGCCAAATCAAAGACAAACGATGAAAAGGTGAGGTTTCACAACGCCTATGCAGCAGCCAATCGGTCCGGTGCAAGGGCGGGATCTAAACACACAAGTGTAGATGCAAACAAAGCAAAACCTAACCCTAAAGGCGGCTGGAGTGAGTTATATAGGGCGTGGGCAGCCCGTGGAAGGCGAACAGACTCAGTAGAAGGCGAACAGACTCAGACTATGGGCTAGAAGGCGAACAGACTTTGGACTATGGACCAACACGGCCCAGTTCTGTCATGCAGGACTGTTTTAAACACACAGGTCGACTCGAGACTCCAAATGAGACGAAACCAACGGCAAACGATCCGTCTTCTCCTCAGCTTTCCAAAAGGTCCAAGAACGCGCCAATCGGACTTCGTATGAGGAAGTTATGCCCATTTTGGTGCATGGTGGTCGATGTAGTCCGAACCAGCGAATTCTTGACTTCAAATCATCCGTGCGCCTCCGTCTTCAACTCCAACTCTTCTATTCCATCTCCCATGTTCCTAAGCAACAAAATATCACTAGTATTCAGTAGCATCCCGTCCAAACAAATATTAACATAGTTGCTAAGGAAAGAATTAACCTCATGGTTCAAGCGACGGGCACGGGCGCGTGTGATTGGTCCTTGTAATTGAATTGTAGGTGGAGGCTCCATGTGTGTATCATGTGAAGTGATGTCCTCATCATCCTCCCCTTCTTGAATTGGAGTCGTCCTCGACTCAAGCTCATCGTCATCTCCCAAATAGAGCTTTAAATCTGAAATGTTAAATGTGGGACTAACCCCAAAAGCTGCAGGCAACTCAAGTTTATATACATTATTATTTATCTTCTCAAGCACACGGAAAGGACCATCAGCACGGGGCATCAATTTATACTTTCTCAAATCAGGAAAATGATCCTTGCGCAAGTGCAACCAAACAAGATCTCCTGGTTTGAAAAATATCTTCTTTCTTCCTTTATTTGCCTTTTGAGCAAAATAGCGTGCCTTCTTTTCTATAACTTTCTTGGTCTTCAGATGCATAGCTTTCACAAACTCTGCACGCTCTGTTGCCTCCATGTTTGCTCTCTCTTGAAAAGGAAGTGACAGCAAATCAAGTGGTGTGATTGGCTTAAAACCATACACCACTTCAGACGGGCACAATTGTGTTGTTGAGAGAACAACTCTATTGTATGCAAATTCAACATGTGGAAGGCAGTCCTCCCATTCTTTCAAGTTCTTCTTAATCATTGTTCGCAGCAACATGGAGAGTGTACGGTTTACCACCTCTGTTTGACCTTCAGTTTGCGGGTGACAAGTTGTTGAAAATAGCAATTTTGTGCCAAGCTTGGCCCACATTGTCTTCCAAAAATAACTCATAAACTTCACATCACGATCTGAAACAATGGTTCTAGGCATCCCATGCAATCTCACAATTTCCCTGAAAAATAAATCAGCAATATGTGAAGCATCGTTGGTCTTGTGACAGGGAATAAAGTGTGCCATTTTAGAAAACCTATCCACTCTTACAAATATGGAGTCTCTCCCCCTCTTTGTCCTAGGCAATCCCACAATAAAGTTCATGCTAATATCTTTCCAAGGTGCACTAGAAACAGGAAGTGGAGTATACAAACCATATGAGTTAAGTTTGGACTTAGTTTTATGGTATGTGGCACAACGCTGCACAAATCGTTCAACATCTCTCCGCATCTTTAGCCAATAAAAATTATTGGACAGCAGGGCCAAAGTCTTTTCTCTCCCAAAATGTTCCATTAAACCACCGCCATGTGATTCCTGCAACAACATCAAACGTACGGACGAATCTGGAACACATAGCTTGTTAGCATGGAACAAGAACCCGTCATAAACATGAAATTTTTTCCATCCTTTCCCATCATTACATTTAGTGTATGGTTCAGCAAATTCTTTATCTACAACATACAAATCTTTCAAACTTTCCAAATCTGGATCGTTGATATCAAGTTGAGATAAAAGAACAATCCTACGAGACAATGCATCAGTAACCACATTTTCTTTGCCATTCTTGTATTTCACAATGTATGGGAAAGATTCAATAAATTCAACCCATTTATCATGTCTACGGTTCAGTTTAGCTTGCCCTCTCAAATATTTTAGTGCTTCATGATCAGAATGTATAATAAACTCCTTAGGCAAAAGGTAATGTTGCCAAGTTTTAAGCACACGCACTAAGGCATATAATTCCTTATCATAGGTAGAATAATTCAACTGTGGACCATGCAATTTTTTACTAAAATAGGCCACGGGTTTACCTCCTTGTAGCAGCACACCTCCTATTCCAAAACCACTAGCATCACATTCTAACTCAAAGGTCTTACTGAAGTCGGGTAGCTGAAGTAGAGGTGCATGTGTAAGGCGATCCTTGAGTGTGGCAAAAGCTTGTTCTTGTGCTGGCTCCCAAGTAAACGTAACTCCCTTCTTGGTCAACTCAGGTAAAGGACCGGTTATGGTGCTGAAATCTTTCACAAAACGCCGGTAGAAACCTGCAAGACCAAGAAAACTACGTACTGCAAGGTTAGTTTTAGTTGCAAGCATGACACGTCCTTTCAGATTGATAACTTGTGATGAAGAAGGAGAAACAACTTTATCTTTTTGTTGCCTTGAAAGTGTTTTAGCTACTTGCTGATTTTCAGAAAGTTGTTTGCTCTTTTATGCGTCCCTAGCACGTTTTTCTTGTTCAAATTTCACAATTTCAGCAGGAGTCATAGGAAGCAATGTAACTTTCTTTCCTTTATACATAAATGTGTACTTATTGCTCCTACCATGGCGTGTAGCATCAGTATCATACTCCCAAGGTCTACCAAGTAATAGAGAACATGATTGCATTGGTACTACATCAAAATCAGCAACTCCGAAGTATGTACCAATGGAAAATTCGATGTGAGCAGTTTGTGTTACCATGACCTTACCGCTATTGTTGAACCATTGCACGTGGTAAGGGTGTGGATGTGCACGTGTGGGAAGTTGAAGCTTCGTTACCATGTCCTGACTCACCAAATTGTTGCAACTACCGCTGTCGATGATGACACGTACACGACGGTCTTTGACGAGGAAGAAGGTCTGAAACAGATTATTCTGTTGTGACTGGTCGTCCTGCTCCATGTGAGTGCTCAAAACACGTTGTACAATAAGTGCTGCCATGTTAGTGAAAAAACAAAATAACAAAGAATAATCTTTATGGGAAAACAGCTAGGTGGGTTGGTAGATGTGTGGTGGAAGCAATCCGTCAAGCACCTTACCCACGCTTGCAAGTGTTCTTACCACACCGCAGTGAGGTCACCGGCCTACAGGTGATGAACCAAGTGGAGGGTGGTGTACAATTGCAAGAAATGATCTTGTCCTGACCAAGAGAAAGGTGTAGCTTGGAAGGCAAAGTGAGTAGCAAGGATTAGCGATAATAATAACAGTTAAACCAAGTTCAATAAGTATTCCCTAGTACTCGTCAAAGTTGCTGGCCTTAGTGCTCCCAATGTGAAAATTCAAGCAATAGAGGGAATCTATGTGCCCAAAACTCAAATGGAAGCAAAAAACAGGCCCAAATCAGCTCTCTGCAGATCGGACAAGGGATCGGACAAGAGATCGGACAAGCAGAAACTGCCACTGTCTGTCACTGATCGGACAAGAGATCGGACAAGAGTTCGGACAAGGGATCGGACAAGCAACTAACTCTCCAGATCGGACAAGGGATCGGACAAGAGATTGGACAAGGGATTGGACAAGCAAAAACTGCCACTGCCAGCCACTGATCGGACAAGAGATCGGACAAGAGTTCGGACAAGCAACTAACAGGACCGCTTCTCTTTTCTTTTTTCACTCTATTTTTTTTGAACAAGGATGACCAGAGATGCAACCACAAAAATTGGCACCTACAACTGAGGTGGGATGTGGCTCACAAAAATTCAACAAGTTCGCTGACCGGCGAGCAAAAACTTTGACCAATTTTTTTCTTTATCTTCCTGATTTTTTTGGCGATTTTGGTGAGGGCTAATAGGGGAACCGTGTTAGGGTACCCCCCAAATTGGGTCAGGAACACGCTCAAAAAATTTCAGATTTTTCTGCCAAACGAGCGAAAAGTTATGCCTGTTTTACCGAAGGGGGTCACAAAGACTGGATGTGGAAAACAAAATAGGGTTGGGGGGGGGTTTCGGGTGGGGAATTTTTTTGAGACACAAGAACAACTACTACTCAAACGACACAAAGGGATTACTAAACCAGCAACAAGACTCGACCAAGAACACAAACTCAACAAGGTTAAAAACTGAAATTAAAATCGCAAGGCACAAAGGGGTTCTCGGTGGGGAATTTTTTTGGTGCGGTTTTCTGGACTCTAGCTAAAAACAAAAGCAGATCGAGATTACCTAACGGGAAATCTGAGCTCTGATACCAACTGATGGGGGATTGGTCCCGATCTTCCGCTAGGTAAAGGATAACTTGGGTTGGTGGAGAATCTCGACGTTGGCGATCCAAGGCTCCGGTCCGGCGGATCCAAACCTTGCAATCGTTACACCATTGTCTCCGTTGGTTATCAACCACGCAGGACGCGATTGACCTCGCCACGAAGGCTAATTCCTGCAAGCGAACCCAAGAACACAAGCAAGAACAGGAAGGATACAAGTCGAATGCCAAATCACAGACAAACGATGATAAGGTGAGGTTTCACAAACGCCAATGCAACAGCCAATCGGTCCGGTGCAAGAGGCGGGATCTAAACACACAAGTGTAGATGCAAACAAAGCAAAACCTAACCCTAAAGGTGGCTGGCGTGAGTATATAAAGGGTGGGCAGCCTGTGGAAGGCGAACAGACACGGGCTGTGGTCTAGAAGACGTACAAACTCAGACTATGGGCCAACATGGCCCAGTTCTGTCACGCAGGACTGTTTTAAACACACAGGTCGACTCGAGACTCCAAATGAGACGAAACTAATGGCAAACGATCTGT
Source organism: Zizania palustris (assembly GCA_019279435.1). Lineage (NCBI taxonomy): Eukaryota > Viridiplantae > Streptophyta > Magnoliopsida > Poales > Poaceae > Zizania > Zizania palustris. Next base: position 67,439,774 of record JAAALK010000283.1, on the reverse strand, counting down.
CTTCTCCTCATCTTTCCAAAAAGTCCAAGAACGCGCCAATCGGACTTCGTATGAGGAAGTTATGCCCATTTTGGTGCAAGGTGGTCGATGTAGTCCGAACCAGCGAATTCTTGACTTCAAGTCATCCGTGTGACTCCGTCTTCAACTCCAACTCTTCTATTCCATCTCCCATGTTCCTAAGCAACAAAATATCACTAGTATTCAGTAGCATCCCATCCAAACAAATATTAACATATTTGCTAAGGAAAGAATTAACCTCATGGTTCAAGCGAGGGGCACGGGCGCGTGTGATTGGTCCTTGTAGTTGGATTGTAGGTGGAGGCTCCATGTGTGTATCATGTGAAGTGATGTCCTCATCATTAGGCGTGGCGAGCCAGCTATAAAAAAAACTTAGCCACTCAAATGGAAATGAAACCCAATAGAAAACCGTTGGGGCGTAACCCTCTTAGCGACGCGCCATATCGGAACCCGGGTATGGTGTTAAATGGGCAAGGGCCGGGCCGCCACCCCCTTGGTGGCGCGCCGTGTCGTGATCTGGATGCGGTGTCAAGTGAGCAAGGATCGGGTCGTCGCTTCCTTAGTGGCGCGCTACATCGGCGCCCGGGTGTAGTGACAAATGTGCAAGGGTCTTCGCATCTGTCTCAACGGGTGCGAGGGGTAAGGAAGCTAGTTGAGCCGACTAGGATCCGTGTAGGTAGTTGGAACGTAGGGTCCCTTACAGGTAAGCTAAGAGAGTTAGTCGATGCAGCGAGCAGGAGGGGTGTTAATATCCTATGTGTCCAGGAGACAAAATGGAAGGGGCAAAAAGCGAAGGAGGTGGAGAACACTGGTTTCAAGCTTTGGTACTCAGGAACAGTGGCAAACAAAAATGGAGTAGGTATCCTAATTGATAAGAACCTTAAGGATGGAGTGGTGGATGTCAAAAGGCAGGGAGATAGGATTATCTTAGTCAAACTAGTTTTGGGGGATGTGGTCTTGAACATAATAAGTGCATACGCCCCTCAGGTTGGTCTCAGTGAGAGCGAGAAGAGAAAGTTCTGGTAAGACTTAGATAGCATGGTCAGAGCAGTACCAACCAATGAGAAGCTTTTCATAGGAGGAGATTGTCACGCCCCGATTTAATAAAACCGGGAATTTATTGAAATTCCATAGAAAATCAATAAATGCAAGACGTTCATCACACGACTGCGTACAATACGCCAATCAATCATGGTTCGTAGACCATATTAATACAAAAGTGTTAAATAAAGAGAAACTGAGAAAATAAATGCTCTAGATGAACGCCTTCTTCCAGTCTCGTGCCTTGACTGGGTCGCTACTCCAGACCTTCGCCCTCCTCGTAGTAGACTGCCTCTGGTGGTGTGAGTCAACGGGGGTGAGTACAATCGTACTCAGCAAGCCACCGAATGCAATTATAATGCAAGGTAATAACAAGGGAGGTAGTGGCTTACTTTTGCGGAAAAGCACAATAGGTAAAGCCATTAATGTAATCAAGTTATCATTGCGGAAAATAAACATGAGTTATGCATCATCTTCCATCATCTTCTACCTCGAGGGGTACGGTCTGCCCACACTCGCTCAACGGTCCTTACATGCCATGAATAACACAAACATTCACAAAAAGTAAACTAACTGCGAGAGGTCACACAACTCGCCCTTGACTGTGGGCTCGGCTTTTCGAAAAGATTTATTAACTCTGATCAGAGGTGTACTACTGTACCCACAAGGCACTCATTTCCCGCACACCGCAGTGTGTTAAATGACTCCAGTCACGAGAAGCTCGTGCCAAAACCTTCAGCATGGAACACACCAATTCGATAACACCCTCTTATAGGTTTCGTAAGGTTTCCCTATCTCTTCGGGCCACGCCTTACCCCCCTTGAGCCATGTCGGTACAAGTCGCCCATAGGCTTGCCCCTTGTACCCCTCCACTATGGTGTTCCACGTTGGTACGATCCATACCTCTAGTTAGGACTTACCCACTAGACTTGTGGTTAGTACGGAAGTGCTTTGCAACGGATCCCGCAGACCGGTCCTTATAGTGCCCCGGGTGCGACAAACCAATGCCCGAGCTTGCACCCGGAACCCACCATACTTATAACCTAGCCAACTCCAACAGAGTCCAGAGACAAGAATAACGGGGTATTTCATATACCAGAATCCATCTATCTACGACTCATTCTTTTTATCCTATAGCAGTTGTGCCGGTACATTGGACACTAGCTAATATAATATTTGTAGAGTGACAAGGAGTTAAGGCACAATAAGCATGGCTTGGGTTGCACACAAGGACGGGGATCTAATAAATATAAGTGTAAGGCTTGATATTGGACTAATGCAATATTAACCTATGAGTTATAGCGATAATTTATTAAAAACATGGGTTCAAATATGATCAACTGTTTCCACAGAGGTGGTCGATGACTTGCCTTGCTCCGCGAATGGTGAAGGTGGAACCTCGGGGTAAGACTCCGGATCGTCGGTGGCGTAATATTCTTCTCGAAACGGAAAATAAACACAACATTCAATAAACATTCCAAAAACCAATCATATAAGCATACATGCTTTTGTTTGGGTTAAATAAAAGGGGATAGGTTCTTATGTTCTATGAGTCTATTACCTAAATATTAAGATTAAGTTTTTAGAGGGGTTCCTGAATTTTATAACTTAATATCAATATTTTTCCTAAGGGGGCTTTTTATCTTCCCTTTTAGAGCTGAAGTAAAAAGGTACAAAATAGCCTTAAGGTTTTTATGGTATTCAAAATAGTGAAATTAAGTTATTATGTCTTCTGAAGTGGTTATATAAGTTTTTAGGATATTTTCATAAAGTGTGGACCTTTTTATTAATTAAATATCCTAAAAGGGCTTTTTGCAATATTGATCTATAGAATAAAGTGGGCAAAGTGAACATGCTATGTTTGTTGCATTAAAACAGTGGAACATGTTCATTAGGTCTTCTAAATTTATTGTATAAGTATTCATGATATTTTTGTAAAGTGTTACTTCTTTATTAATTATTTATTTTAAAGGGCCTTGGAAATGTTATCTTAATAAAATGGAAAGGGCAAAAGGAATCATTATATTTTTATTGGCTTATAACCAGCGTATTGGAGTCATTATGTCCCCAGAAGTTAATATATTCATTTTCAAGGATTTTTCTGGATTATGTAGATGAAATGTTTATTAAATCCTAAAGGGGACCTTTCTTTATATTTTATATTTTTCTGGATCAAAGGGCTGGCGGCGGGGCGGGAGGCTTTATTGAGATTGGAGGGCTCAGATTGCCCGATACCGGTCAACTCCGGTCAATGCAATCTGGGCCCTCCATCCTGGGTTCTAATCGTGGCCGTGCGCTGCAGATCGTGCGGTCGACGCCTCGTTCGGCACGGCACGCGGCGAAGGGGTAAGTACCCTTCTTCTCCGGCGACGGTGGCATACGGGTGCGAGCGTGGCGACGGCGGCGAGGGCCCTAAGCCTTAGTTCTCAACGAAAACGGAAAGAGGAGGGGGAGGGGGTCAGGACCGTACCAGAGTCGGTGGAGAAAGGTGACCGGCGGCGACCCGACGATGAGCGGAGGCGGCGAGGCTCTCAGGTTCAACAGCGACGGCGAGTTCCGGCAGTGTTCTGGCCAAACGGAGGTGAGGCCGAGGTGGAGGGGACGACGACGGTCCCGATGGTGGCCTTGGCGAGGGCGGCGGTGGCTCAGGGCGCCGGCGAAGGGCTGCCAGAGCCGAAGCAGGGGAAAAACGAAGAAAAGGCAGTGGCGGCGCTCGGGATGGGGAGGACTCGAGTGGTTGCGGTGTGGGCGTGATGCGGTGGTCCGGGGGTTAAATATGGCTCACCGGCGCTATGAATGGAAGGCAAAAGGGGGGAAACCGAGGGGAGGTTTCCAAAGCTTGCCGGCGAGGTTTCTACATGCTCGGTTTCTTGCCATATATGGCGGAAAACGCGTGAGGAACGGGGGAAAGAGGTCGCCGGAGGATGGGGGTCGAGATCCGAGGCTTAAATTTGTGAATCCGGGCGGCCGGCGGAGGAATCGGGCAAGGTGGGCCGACGGGAATGGAAGGGTAGATCCCCTTCCATTGTTGAAGACGAATCTGACAGGTGGGTCCCACCTGTCAGTGAGCGCGCGCGAGGGAGTGAGGGGATGACGAGCGGGCCCGGAGTGGCAGCGGTCGAGGGGAATGCAGGAGAGGCTGGCGAGTGGGACCGGCTGGCGCGAGCGGGCGGGAAGCGAAGGGGGCGTGCCGACAGGTGGGTCCCGCCTGTCGGTGGGCGCGGCCAGAATGGGCTGGGCCGAAAGGCTTTAGGGAGGGAAAATAAGGTTGCGGCCCAATAAGATTTAAAATTCCTTTTTCAATTAAAATAATTCCAGAATATTAATTATTTGATGAAGGCTTGAAGCACTGTTGCTAAAATTTTGCAAAAATTCTCAAAAATATTTCTTGGTCTCTAGTTTATCCCATAAAATTTTCAAGTCCAAATTTTGAATATTTATCTCTGTTTGGCTTTAATATGGCTCTTTTAGGAGTTTTCTTTAATAATAAAATTCAGAAATTCCTTTATTATTATTTTCTTTTTATTTTATTTCCTTTTAATTCTTGGAGTGTTACAATCCTATCCCCCTTACAAAGAATCTCGTCCTCGAGATTCGAAGCGAACCTCGGGGAAACTAAGGGACGGGGTTCTACGGGTGCTCCGGGTTAGGAGAAGGGGTCACATCAGAAATAGGTAAAGTGACCTCCAGATCTGGGTTGGTTGAGACAAAAATGGGAGTGTCTTTTGTCGTACCTTGGTCTTCTTGGGCGGAGATGTGGTGAACTTGGGCACGTCCCATCGGGTTTGGAACGAAAGAAGGGGCCTGATTGGGGTAGGGGCATCTGTTGGAGAAGTGGCCTTCTTGGTGACAGTTGAAGCACACTATTGGCTTGCCGTGCCTGTCCCTCTTGTATCCGGTAGCTTGCACAGGTGCTCTTCCGGCTGGTGGTGCTTGGGGTAGAATGCCAGGGGTTGGTCCTCCCAGGGTGGTCCGTGGCTCGACCGGGGTTGGGGCTTGAGGTGATATCACTTGTCGTGGCTTCTCCACCATCACCTGCTGCTGGCGGTAGGCGATCATCCTTCACCTCTTTAGGTCCACCTTGTTTTGTTTGGTTTCTTGAATAATAGCTTTATTCACCAATTTCTGAAAATTGGCGAAATCCCCGGAGACCAACTGAAGGGAGAGCTCGTCCTTCAGTCCCCGAAGGAACTTGTTCTGGCGGGCAGCGTCCGTGCGTACTTCTTCCGGTGCGTAACGGGCCAACCGGTTGAATTCATGCAGATACTCTGTAACGGTCCTGCTTCCTTGATGCAGGTCCCGGAATTCCTGCTGCTTTTGAGCCACCACGCCATCCGGAATGTGGGCAGCCCGAAAAGCAGTGGTGAACTCAGCCCATGAAATTTCATGGCCCTCGGGCTGAGTCTCTCAGAAATTGTCCCACCATTCCGCGGCGGGTCCTTGGAGCTGGTGAGTGGCGAATGCCACTCGCTCCTGCTCAGAACATGGCAGAAGGTCTAGCTTCTTGCCAATGGTCCTCAGCCAGTCTCCTGCCTCCATTGGATTGGTGGTGCTGGAGAATGTTGGGGGACGGATACGCAGGAACTCTGAGAGTTGAGAGACTGGTGCCGGAACATGGACGGTGGGGCGGAGAGGAGGCTCAGGATGGTGTTGATGAAGACGGAACAGCTGTGCCTGCTGTTCTTGCATCTGGTTTTGCTGTTGTTGCATCTGAGCTAGCAGGGAGGTAATCAGCTGGCTTTGGTTTGCCAACACCTCTGCTAGTGTGGGGTGATTCACAATGGGGGCCTGCCGTTGGCCAGTCGCTCCCCACTGAGGCAAGTGGCCCGAGGTGTTTCCATCGCGCGGGGATTCAGATCCTTGGTCGTTGGCCATCCTGAAGTTGAAGGGTTCAGAAAGAAGGTGCTAAAATTTTAAGGGGAACTGATTTTATTGCTCAAAATGAATATTAGGCCTAGATGCTTACATCTTTTATTTTGATCTCTTATTTAAAGTTTACACTCACGTATTATATTCTGACATGAGCGGCACTACAAATAGAACAAACAAAAGAACCAAACAACCGTAATCTACATCTAAGGAAGCTCGGGGGACGACTCGATAATAGGCTCGATGGAGGTGGTCGGTGCAGGGGTGGTGGAGCTGGACGGTCCGGCGGGAGGTGTACTGCGGGAAATCCTCTTGGGCTTCACTGTGGGAAACCGAAGCGATTTCCGCTTGCGAGGCAGAAGAGGGGCGACCTCCTCGAGATCCTTCTTTAGTTCCTTGAGCTGTTGGCGCTGCTGTGAGGTGACGATGGCGCCCTGGCGTAGAAGCTCATTCTGACGCCTCAACTCCTCCACCTCGGTGTGCAGGTAATGGTTTTGTTGAACCTGGCGACGAAGGTCGGCGTTCTCGCGGTTCAAGTTTTCCGACGAGTGGCGGTAGTAGTCGATGGTGTCGTGCTGGCTGTCTGCGTCGAGGACGGCCTCCGTGTGAAGATTGTCCATAGCCTCCAGGAGTCTCCTGGTGCGGGTGATGGCGGAGTTGTTCTGAGGGAGGGAGCTGATGTACATGCTACGGTGACTCCCCGGTGTGCACATAGGCAGGAAGCGGTAGACGGTATCACGGAGGTGGCAGTCGTAGACAAGTCGGAGCTCGGCGAGGGCCTGAAGTGCGGCGCGCTGGCTGGCCACCACGAACGAAGGTCCTCCAACTCCATGGGTGTAGAAGGGTGGCTGTGTGGACGAGGGGCGGATAACAACCGTGACCTCGCAGTAGCTCTCGCTCGGATCGGGAAAGATCCCGTGGAACGCGGGCTCATGGGGAAACCCCAAGAAGTCGACGAGTACGCGAAGCTCGCGGATGAATCCGGCCTCGTCATAGAGAGTCCCGCTCATGGTATGGACCGGCATCTAAAAGAGAGAAATTTTCGTGAAACTTCAGAAGATGAGAGGGTAAGCAATTTTTGTAAGAACATATGGTTAATATAAGTCCTAGGGTCAGGTCTGTTTGGCTTCCTACAGTCAAGTCAGCTCTGATACCATCTTGTCACGCCCCGATTTAATAAAACCGGGAATTTATTGAAATTCCATAGAAAATCAATAAATGCAAGACGTTCATCACACGACTGCGTACAATACGCCAATCAATCATGGTTCGTAGACCATATTAATACAAAAGTGTTAAATAAAGAGAAACTGAGAAAATAAATGCTCTAGATGAACGCCTTCTTCCAGTCTCGTGCCTTGACTGGGTCGCTACTCCAGACCTTCGCCCTCCTCGTAGTAGACTGCCTCTGGTGGTGTGAGTCAACGGGGGTGAGTACAATCGTACTCAGCAAGCCACCGAATGCAATTATAATGCAAGGTAATAACAAGGGAGGTAGTGGCTTACTTTTGCGGAAAAGCACAATAGGTAAAGCCATTAATGTAATCAAGTTATCATTGCGGAAAATAAACATGAGTTATGCATCATCTTCCATCATCTTCTACCTCGAGGGGTACGGTCTGCCCACACTCGCTCAACGGTCCTTACATGCCATGAATAACACAAACATTCACAAAAAGTAAACTAACTGCGAGAGGTCACACAACTCGCCCTTGACTGTGGGCTCGGCTTTTCGAAAAGATTTATTAACTCTGATCAGAGGTGTACTACTGTACCCACAAGGCACTCATTTCCCGCACACCGCAGTGTGTTAAATGACTCCAGTCACGAGAAGCTCGTGCCAAAACCTTCAGCATGGAACACACCAATTCGATAACACCCTCTTATAGGTTTCGTAAGGTTTCCCTGTCTCTTCGGGCCACGCCTTACCCCCCTTGAGCCATGTCGGTACAAGTCGCCCATAGGCTTGCCCCTTGTACCCCTCCACTATGGTGTTCCACGTTGGTACGATCCATACCTCTAGTTAGGACTTACCCACTAGACTTGTGGTTAGTACGGAAGTGCTTTGCAACGGATCCCGCAGACCGGTCCTTATAGTGCCCCGGGTGCGACAAACCAATGCCCGAGCTTGCACCCGAAACCCACCATACTTATAACCTAGCCAACTCCAACAGAGTCCAGAGACAAGAATAACGGGGTATTTCATATACCAGAATCCATCTATCTACGACTCATTCTTTTTATCCTATAGCAGTTGTGCCGGTACATTGGGCACTAGCTAATATAATATTTGTAGAGTGACAAGGAGTTAAGGCACAATAAGCATGGCTTTGGTTGCACACAAGGACGGGGATCTAATAAATATAAGTGTAAGGCTTGATATTGGACTAATGCAATATTAACCTATGAGTTATAGCGATAATTTATTAAAAACATGGGTTCAAATATGATCAACTGTTTCCACAGAGGTGGTCGATGACTTGCCTTGCTCCGCGAATGGTGAAGGTGGAACCTTGGGGTAAGACTCCGGATCGTCGGTGGCGTAATAGTCTTCTCGAAACGGAAAATAAACACAACATTCAATAAACATTCCAAAAACCAATCATATAAGCATACATGCTTTTGTTTGGGTTAAATAAAAGGGGATAGGTTCTTATGTTCTATGAGTCTATTACCTAAATATTAAGATTAAGTTTTTAGAGGGGTTCCTGAATTTTATAACTTAATATCAATATTTTTCCTAAGGGGGCTTTTTATCTTCCCTTTTAGAGCTGAAGTAAAAAGGTACAAAATAGCCTTAAGGTTTTTATGGTATTCAAAATAGTGAAATTAAGTTATTATGTCTTCTGAAGTGGTTATATAAGTTTTTAGGATATTTTCATAAAGTGTGGACCTTTTTATTAATTAAATATCCTAAAAGGGCTTTTTGCAATATTGATCTATAGAATAAAGTGGGCAAAGTGAACATGCTATGTTTGTTGCATTAAAACAGTGGAACATGTTCATTAGGTCTTCTAAATTTATTGTATAAGTATTCATGATATTTTTGTAAAGTGTTACTTCTTTATTAATTATTTATTTTAAAGGGCCTTGGAAATGCTATCTTAATAAAATGGAAAGGGCAAAAGGAATCATTATATTTTTATTGGCTTATAACCAGCGTATTGGAGTCATTATGTCCCCAGAAGTTAATATATTCATTTTCAAGGATTTTTCTGGATTATGTAGATGAAATGTTTATGAAATCCTAAAGGGGACCTTTCTTTATATTTTAATAAGAATATTTTGTGCAAAATAAATATATTGTTTTTATTGCATAAATGTGTAGAAAATAAAAAGACATATTTTTCAGAATTAAAATGGTGAAATTTCGAGTTAATTTGAGCAAGATATGAATTTTTAAAGCTTAAATGGGGTTTTCTGGAATTTCTGAAATCATTTTTCTGAATTTAAAACAGCTCTGGCTCACGGTGGACCGATCCCACCGTGTGCGGGGTCACTGTTCCCATGGACCCGATTGTTGTGGGTCGTCCGATCTGGATCCAAGGGCTGGCGGCGGGGCGGGAGGCTTTATTGAGATTGGAGGGCTCAGATTGCCCGATACCGGTCAACTCCGGTCAATGCAATCTGGGCCCTCCATCCTGGGTTCTAATCGTGGCCGTGCGCTGCAGATCGTGCGGTCGACGCCTCGTCCGGCACGGCACGCGGCGAAGGGGTAAGTACCCTTCTTCTCCGGCGACGGTGGCGTACGGGTGCGAGCGTGGCGACGGCGGCGAGGGACCTAAGCCTTAGTTCTCAACGAAAACGGAAAGAGGAGGGGGAGGGGGTCAGGACCGTACCGGAGTCGGTGGAGAAAGGTGACCGGCGGCGACCCGGCTATGAGCGGAGGCGGCGAGGCTCTCGGGTTCAACGGCGACGGCGAGTTCCGGCAGTGTTCTGGCCCAACGGAGGTGAGGCCGAGGAGGAGGGGACGACGACGGTCCCGATGGTGGCCTTGGCGAGGGCGGCGGTGGCTCAGGGCGCCGGCGAAGGGCTGCCGGAGCCGAAGCAGGGGAAAAATGAAGAAAAGGCAGTGGCGGTGCTCGGGATGGGGAGGACTCGAGTGGTTGCGGTGTGGGCGTGATGCGGTGGTCCGGGGGTTAAATATGGCTCACCGGCGCTATGAATGGAAGGCAAAAGGGGGGAAACCGAGGGGAGGTTTCCAAAGCTTGCCGGCGAGGTTTCTACATGCTCGGTTTCTTGCCATATATGGCGGAAAACGCGTGAGGAACGGGGGAAAGAGGTCGTCGGAGGATGGGGGTCGAGATCCGGGGCTTAAATTTGTGAATCCGGGCGGCCGGCGGAGGAATCGGGCAAGGTGGGCCGACGGGAATGGAAGGGGAGATCCCCTTCCATTGTTGAAGACGAATCTGACAGGTGGGTCCCACCTGTCAGTGAGCGCGCGCGAGGGAGTGAGGGGATGACGAGCGAGCCCAGAGTGGCAGCGGTCGAGGGGAATGCGGGAGAGGCTGGCGAGTGGGACCGGCTGGCGCGAGCGGGCGGGAAGCGAAGGGGGCGTGCCGACAGGTGGGTCCCGCCTATCGGTGGGCGCGGCCAGAATGGGCTGGGCCGAAAGGCTTTAGGGAGGGAAAATAAGGTTGCGGCCCAATAAGATTTAAAATTCCTTTTTCAATTAAAATAATTCCAGAATATTAATTATTTGATGAAGGCTTGAAGCACTGTTGCTAAAATTTTGCAAAAATTCTCAAAAATATTTCTTGGTCTCTAGTTTATCCCATAAAATTTTCAAGTCCAAATTTTGAATATTTATCTCTGTTTGGCTTTAATATGGCTCTTTTAGGAGTTTTCTTTAATAATAAAATTCAGAAATTCCTTTATTATTATTTTTCTTTTTATTTTATTTCCTTTTAATTCTTGGGGTGTTACAGAGATCTCAATGGTCATGTAGGTTCAACAAAGGCAGGTTATGAGTTGGCTCATGGAGGTTTCGGGTATGGTAGTAGGAATCAAGAAGGAGAGGATATTTTGGACTTCGCTGTAGCCTACAACCTAGTGATAGCCAACACTTTATTCAGAAAGAGAGATTCTCATTTGGTGACTTTTAGTACTGGTCATCGTTCGAGCCAGATCGACTTCGTTCTCACTAGGAGAGAAGATAAACAAGCATGTTTGGATTGTAAGGTGATACCTGGAGAGAGTGTTGTGCCCCAACATAATCTTGTGGTGGCTGACTTTCGTTTTCGGATCCGTACCTATAGGGATAAACAAGCCAAAATTGCGAGGACGAAGTGGTGGAAACTCAAAGGGGAGACATCCGAAGTTTTTAAGGAAAGAGTTTCTGTGGAGGGCGCTTGGTCCGAAGAAGAAGATGTAAACAACATGTGGGTGAAGATGGCAACTTGTATTAGGAAGGTGGCGTCAGAAGTGTTTGGAGTGACCAAAGGGAGCAGAGGTGAACCTAAAGATACTTGGTGGTGGACCGAGGATGTTCAAAAGGCAATAAAGGAGAAGAAAGAATGTTACAGGAGCTTGTTCCATGACAGGAGCGTGGTCAACATAGAGAGATATAAGGTAGCAAAGAAGACTGCTAAGCGAGCTGTGAGTGAGGCAAAGGGTCGTGCCTATGATGATCTTTACCGAAGACTAAGTACAAAAGAAGGGGAGAAGGATGTCTATAAGATGGCTAGGATTCGGGAAAGGAAGACAAGGGACCTCAACCGAGTTAAATGCATTAAATATGAGATGGATCAACTCTTGGTGAAAGGACAAGACATCAAACAGAGGTGGCAAAGGTATTTTGACAATCTTTTCAATGGTGAGAATGAGACTATGGACACCGAATTGGATGACTCCTTTGATGATTTAAATAGATGCTTTGTACGCAGGATCCAAGAGTCAGAGGTTGAAGAAGCTTTAAAGAGGATGAAAGGGGTCAAGGCGATGGGTCCGGATGGTATCCCAATAGAGGTGTGGAAATGCCTTGGGGATATTGCTATCGTTTGGCTAACCAAGTTGTTCAACCATATTTTTCGATCAACCAAGATGCCCGATGAGTGGAGGAGGAGTACATTAGTACCAATCTTCAAGAACAAGGGAGATATTCAAAGTTGTACCAACTATCGAGGGATTAAGCTCATGAGCCACACTATGAAGCTTTGGGAGAGAGTTATTGAGCATCGCCTAAGAGGAATGACGCATATCACCATGAACCAATTTGGATTCATGCCTGGAAGGTCAACCATGGAAGCAATTTTTTTAATAAGACAGGTCATGGAGCGGTATAAAGAGCAGAAGAAGGACTTGCACATGGTTTTTATCGACTTGGAAAAGGCCTATGATAAAATACCTAGGAATCTCATATGGTGGGCATTGGATAAGCATAAAGTCCCAACAAAGTATGTTACGCTCATTAAGGACATGTATGACAAGGTTGTGACTAGTGTCCGAACAACTGATGGTGATACAAATGTTTTCCCGATTAACATAGGACTACATCAAGGTTCAGCTTTGAGCCCTTATCTATTTGCCTTAGTGATAGATGAGGTCACGAGGGATATACAAGGAGATATCCCTTGGTGTATGCTTTTCGCTGATGATGTAGTTCTAGTAGATGAAAGCCGGGAAGGAGGCTGCGAAGTCGGGTTGGCCCAATCCGGGTACATGGGACAGGAGCAGTAGAAGACCCACTGGGCTATTGACCAGGATTGACTCAGGTACACGGGCGGTGAGTGATTGCCGGGCTGAGAGAGCTGCGAAATCAGGCCGGCCCAATCCGGGTACCTGGTGCAAAGCTGGTGGAGGCTTTGTCAGTTTGGGCGCAAAACTGACGACCGTCGATCTTGTATCCGACTGTCCAGAAGAGAAGCCGTAGTCGCTACGAAAGCTGAGCTTCCGGATAAGTCATCTGTATCTCTAGGCCCACAGTTAGTCAGTCGTGTCTGTAAAAATACCTAAGGGCAGTAGAGTCTTTTCCTTTATTCTTGCATTTGTAAAAACCCTAAGGGGCTGGTAGAATATTCCTAGTGTTGGGCAGCCTATAAATAGGGCCCCAATCCCTAGGGTTTGGACTGCCCCTTCTAGAATTCAGTTTTCAATCCATTGGGTCATTTTGTCTCTCACGTTCTCTCTCCTGTGTGCGCCGCCAGGCATTGGTTCATTCCTTTTTTTGCCTTGCATTTACTTTGCTCCTGTGAGATTGAATTCTTTGTTCTTTGTTGAGGCGTGTGCATTGATTCCTCTGATTCAAGAAGCTTCGGTTTGTTGTGTTGTGTTGATTTTATTCCTGAGGATGTGTTTCTGTTGCGTGTGTTCTTCACGCAAGTAGTACTAGTTCTTGCTGTTGCAAGTAGTGCTACTTTTCTGTGGCAACAGTACACAAGTACCTGCTCTGCTTTTTCTAGCATAGCTTTTTGATCGAAGCAGACTGGATTGAATGCCTTTTTGACTGTTTCTGCGAAGCCACTTTTTTCTCTCTCTGTTCGAAGTCCCTCATCTCCTTGAGGCAGGCTTCGACCTGACATTTTAGAGGCTTCGTTATTCGACTTCACTCCGTGCTGATAGCTTCGATGTATATTTCTGTGCTGTCTTCTAGCCTAATATACTTTGACAATCCTTGCGAAGTTTTTCCTCGAGTCTAAGCTGTTCGAAGGGTGTGCTTTGACTCAAAGGGTTCGGTAGAGTCTCGAACTTCGTTTTGTGTTCTGAAATGATAACTTCGAAGTACTTTTTGGACTGACAGCATCTCATACTTCGAACATCTGTGCGAGGGTACTTCTACTCGAGCTCTTCGAAGTCCACACTTCGACGGGTTTCGAAGTTGGGTTCGGAGCTTGTTCTTCTGTTAGACTTCGCTCAGTACTTTTACTTCCGACTTCTTCGAAGGTTGTTCATCTGTGTTGCGTTCGAAGTTTTCTGTTCGAAGGTTTGGCTTCGAAGTACCAGGTTCGAAGCTGTGTTCAAAGTCTTGCCTTCAGAGTACATACTTCGAAGCAGGCTCCGTCTTTCTCATACTTCGCTTCCAATCATACTTCGATTCCTACCTTCGGCACTTTCGCAACACCTTCGACAGACTTCGACTACCACCTCCGAACCAGGCTTCGGCCAGCGAAGCAGGCTTCGACTTGCGAAGCAGGCTTCGCCGAGTTCCTAACAGGAGACAAATCTAAACAGTAACTTCTCATCTCACTTTATATATATACTTAGATCATTTCATTGAGAAGTCTAGCCTGACATGTCTAGTATGCTTTGTTCATCTGCCTAGTTGCACTGTTTTGGTATTTCTCTGTTTAAACCTCAGTTGCTCCTAGGCTAGATAACTTTAGACTTAGGCTATCTGTTTATTTTCTGCTGCTTAGTCTTTAAAGGAGCGTTGGGTATTGGGAACAGGTCATTGATTCGAAAGAATTTTTAAGGCGCCCATTCACCCCCCTCTGGTCGCTACTTTCGGTCCTACAAGTGGTATCAGAGCTTGGTTAGGGTTTTTCCATACCTTAACCGGTTCTAAACCCCGGTAGTGACCATGACGTCTCCTGGCAAGGTCCCGTCCTTGGAAGCCTATGGCTATAATTATTGGAAGACTCGCATGCGAGCCTATCTTATGAGCCAGGGTTCGGACATTTGGGATATTTGCGTTCACACCACGTTTGTCATATTGCCAGTTACTGAGCAGGGTACTGCTGGTATCATTGCTCAGCATCTAAGCAACAGTAAGGCTGTGAACATTCTGTTTTCTGGTTTAGGTCCCACTGAGTTTGAGCGTGTGAGTCATCTCTCCACTGCGAGAGAGATCTGGGCTACCCTCAAGGCACACCATGAGGGAATAGCACAGGTCAAGGCTCGGCTCTATCAGACCTACCGGCGTGAATATGAGAATTTCACAGAGAAGCCGGGTGAATCTGTTGAGGCTTTGTTTGGTCGTTTTCAGTCGATCATAAACAAGCTTAGGGACAACAAGGCTGAGGGTGCTCAGTTAGTCTCAGATCATGAGCAGGCGCTCAAGGTTCTCCATACCTTGGACCCAAAGATCTGGGAGATCAAGGTATCCTCTATCGTTGAGAGCACTTCTTACGATACCTTGACCATTTCTGAGTTATTTAGCAAGCTGAAGGCCACTGAGGTAGATATCCAGTTGAGATCAAATCTCACTGGTTCTGGATCAAAATCCCTGGCCCTTGCTACACCTTCTGTTGATCCCTCTGCTGTGAGCTGTGCTGGGTTCTCTTTGATGTCTATCACTGAGGACCAGCTTGAGTCTTTGGGAGATGATGATTTGTGTCTGTTTAACAACCGGGTGCGTCGTGTCTATGATAAGAGAATGTTCAAAAGACACGGCACAAAATCCGTATGCTTTGAGTGTGGTGATCTAGGACACTTCATCGCCGACTGCCCCAAGCGCAATGGACACAAGAAGGGCACCGGTGGCAGCTTCCACGACTCCGGCAAGCATGAGAGCTCATCCTTCAACAAGGGCAAGTGTAACGCCCTGATTTTCATAAGGCGTTAAAAATAAAATTAATTAATTGATAAATGAATTTCAAAAAAAAAAATTAAATGTAGATCATAAATAAGTGAGCTAAAATACAGACCTAAAAATTTCGTTTAAAAATAAATCGTAGCTCGAGTATTTTCCTAAAATTTGCGTTGCTCTAACTTGCATCCCAAAAATCTTTCTAGAATTTTTGGCGCAAAATAAATTAAATAAGATGTAATCAATAACATTTCATCGCGAGACTCTAACACTAACTAATAAAATATATTTCAACGTGAATGTTGTGATAAAGCATTTCAATTAAAAATAATATTCCCTTATCGTTTGTGAAAATTAAAAATACAATTTTCATTCGAATTATTTAAACCTCATGGAAAAATACCTTTTTAAATCTTTATTATATTTTAAATACCAAAATGAATTTAAGTCCTTAATTTTGCGTTCAAGTTCTGAATATTTAATTTCGACGTGAATACAAATATTCTCGATCACCGATTATTCTTTAAAGTATCAATGAGCGATTTATTTGAAATCCAAAATTTCTAAATTTATTTTAGACTCCAAACTTTCCAAAAACTTTTCACTTTTTACCATGAATTAACTTTAATTTTCAGAAATAAATAATTTGGAGAAGATAATAATATTAAATGCAAAAATTAAGTTTGACTAATTAATGATTGAAATAATAAATAATTAAAATACCGTTTCAGAAATTAATTAATTCCTTAATCACTAGCGTTTTTTTCAGCTTTAACCGCCGTGCATGTGCATGCAGCCGCACGCACTGCGCACACATCATGTCTGGACCCCACCATTTGAATGCCATCCAAATTTATTTTAAAATTCCTTAAATGAATAAATAAAAGTAGCGATAAATAATTTAAGTTTTGAGTTGAAAATTTTATGCTAAGTTCCTCAAGACCAACTAAAATTTTAGGAATTTTTATAAAATTTTAGGAGCTTTGAAACTAGCATATAAAATTGAAATGAACTTCAATAATTCTTTTAAATTGGAGAATTAAAATTATCCAGAAATAATTCAAATTTTAGTTTAAAATTTTTTTTATTAAATTTTCCAAGTCAAAAATATGTCTTAGAAATTTTCTTAGAAATTTTAAGATTTTTATAACACAACGTTTCAGAAATTAATGAAATTAAAGAATAAATTAAAATTCCTTAATTAAGTCCTTAATTAATTCCTTAATCAGTTCTGCTTTCCATCCCGTTGATCCCTGCGTACGCGTGGACCCTGCCTCCTTGTAACCCGGTCGTACATGCACCTGCAGCATGCATGGGTCCCGCAATGCATGCATCCCGTGCACCCAGCCTTTCTTCCTCCTTCAGCTCGCACCTCCTCCTCTCTCCTCCATTTTTTCTCTCCCCGAGCTTCTTCTCCGGTGCCTCCTCTCACTTTCTCCATTGCAGCCGCTGTTCCGGCCCCTTTCCCTGTCCCATGTCATCCCGAGCGCCGTCTCCCTGTAAGCGCTGCGCGCCCCGGCGTTGCGCCGCCCGCCGTGCAGCACCACGCCGGTCCGCCCTGATCCACCGCCCCTCCTCCTCTGCTACGTCCCTACCTCGCCGGGCAGCACCCGCCGCCGTCGCCCCTGCTTCCCACCAAGCTCCGCCGAACACCGCACCTCGTTGCTGCCTCCCCTTCCTCCTCGCTATAGCCCTTGTTCCTACACTTCTTACTGGGTGAGAATACTCTCCTTTTATATTTATCAATTTACTACAATTGATCTTATTTGGTTGATCATTAGTCTTGTTTTGGTCTAATTCATTTTATCATTACTCATAATCTAAATCTATCCTGAGTTGTCCTATTTTGTTATAATCTATTAATTATTTTGTTTCTCTACCACCACTGCCACGACATCTTTTTTTCGCCGCCCTGCTACACTTATTTTCCAATCTTTTTGATTATATTATTATGCGTGTGTTTCGTTCCATTCATTTATCTATTTTAATCTTTCAGTGTATTCCCCGCTAATAGTTGTTTCCATGCATCTCGATCTATTCGCTATGTTATAGTTGATTTATTATCGTATCTAGTTATCCATCATTAAAAATAAACCTAGTTCTATATTGTCCTTCACCATCCGCATATACTCGATCATGCATTGCGCTAGCACGTGAGCCCCTCGCATGCTGCCGAACTTAAACACCCACCGGTCTACGGCACAATGCCATAAACTCGGTTTACCATAGACTAGAATCTGAATTAAAATTTAAATTAAATCCTAGAAATTGATTTAAGCTTCAAAAATTCATAACCTATTTAATTTAACTCAAAATTTGCCCATTCCAATTTTAGAAAATTTATCTTTTTATCCTCTTCATATTGGTGTAATAAAAACAATAGGTTTATTTTGAACTTTTTATTATTAATTAATTGGAAGTTTAAAATACATTAGAATACATTTTTATTCCTTTTTAGAAAATTCCTATCTCCATCAAAATTCATTTTAAAAATTTAGATAATAATTTTAGAAACTTAATGACTTTATTTTCCTTGGTTCAAACCAATCAAAACTTATATGCTAGTTGTGTGGTTTTTGGATTGTTTAATTGAATGTTACGTTTAATTTATTTATATCGAGAAGACTACGACGCCACCGAGGAGCCGGAATACTTCCCGGAAGTCCCTCCCTCGCCTTTCAATGAACAAGGCAAGTCACCAAACCAATCTTTTGAGCATATTGAACCCATGTTTGATTAAACTATCGCTAAAACCCATAGGTTATACATGCATTAGTCAAATGAACCCTTACATTATATTTATTTAGGATCCCCCGACCTTGATGTGCAACCCAAGCCATGTTATCTCGCCTAACCTCCTTGTCACCATATGATCAATGATATTAGCTAGTGTCCAATGTATTGACATGATCGCTATAGGATAAAGATGAGTCGTAGTAAAATGGTTCTATTATATGATCCCCGTTACTTCTTATCCTTGGAAATTCTGTTGGTGATGAGTTATGGTTGTGAGTGTATGCATGGTGGGTTCCGGGTGCAAGCTAGGGCATTGGTCGGTAGCACCCGGGGCACTATAAGGACCGGTCTGAGGGATCCGTTGCAATACACTTACGTACTAACCACAAGTCTAGTGGGTAAGTCCTAACTAAGGTATGGGTTGTTCCAAACCGAGGCCACCATTTGGAGATGGGTCAAGTTACACCTGCGGGTGACTTGTACCAATGTGGCGCAAAAGGGGGTGCGACGTTAGCCGGGATGCGGCCCGGTGCGCCGGCGAAACCTAGAGCGGGTGGTTATCGCTTGGAACATCTCATATCGAGGTTTTGGCACGAGTTCCCGTGGTATGGGTCATCTCGTTTGGGATGAGTGCGTGCCTTGTGGGTACAGTAGTACATCTCTGATCAGAGTCTTAAATCTTTTCGAAAAGCCGAGCCCACGGTCAAGGGCGGGTTGCGTGACATCCCCCAGTTAGTTTACTTTGAATATGTATGTGCATGATGGATTGACATGTAAGGACTGTTGAGCGAGGTGGGCCTGACTGTACCCCTCGAGTTAGATGATGTTATCGATGTTCATGTTTATGTTTCTGCATGATAAAAATATGATTACACTAAATGCAATAACTGAAACTGTACTTTTTCGCAATGTTAGCCATTACCCTTCCTTGTTTATTATCCTACATTATTACTTGCATTTGCGGTGGCTTGTTGAGTACTTTTTGTACTCATACCCGTTGAACCCCACAGAGGATGCTTACTATGAGGACGGTCTGGAGTAGCGACCCAGTCGAGAAGAAAGATCCTGAAGAAGATGTTCGTCATGCCGCTGTTTAATTATTTTATTACTGTTTTTACTAAGACTTTGATGTAATAAATATGGTCTGCGTACAATGAATACTGTCGTATGTACGATTGTCGCATGATGAACCTCTTGTATTATTGTTTTTCTATGGAAATTCAATAATGTCTCGATTTGTTAAATCAGGGCGCTACAGCAAGCCAAAGACCCGATTCTTCAAGAAGGCCCTGAAGGACTACCGGCGAGAGAACAAGAAGCGCGACAAGGCCTTCTTCGCCGAGATGGAGAAGAGATACTCCAAGCAGTCCACGTCTTCTTCCTCTTCATCAAGCTCAAGCGATGAGGAGATCGTCATCAGGAAGGGGAAGGACAAGGACGATCCGGCGGGCCTCTGCTTTATGGCCTTCGGAGACAAGCCGAAGAGCCACTCACACTAGCGCCGAAGATCCCGCAAGAGCTTCTGTTCAATGGCTCTTGGGGATAAGGAAGAAAAGAGCTCCTCCGATGACTCCGACGACGACAACAAGGTATCATCCTACGAGCGCGAAATCGTTGATTTACTTGAGAGCAATCGCCAGGAGTTGAAATATCGGGAAAAACTGCTTAGGGGGGCTAAGAAGAGGATAGATGAGTTAGAGAGTGAGCTTGTCGTGGCCAACGACAAAATTGAGAGTCTATCTTCTTCCCCTTGCTTGGGTGATAGCAGTGAGTGCCCGAAGTGTGAGGTGCTTCTGTGTGACCTGTCGACTCTGAAGTCGCGGTACACAGAAAGGTTGATGAGAGGGACGCTTTGGCCACTGAGCTTGAAAGCGCTCAGCTGGAGCTGAAAGATGCTCAAGCCACTGTCGTCGCACCCTGTGTTGATTGCCCATCTCATCTAGCTGTCTTAGCTGAGCTAAAATCCAAGGGCGATGAACAGTTGGGTGATTTGGAGAGGTTGAGAGCTGAGCTTGCGCAGACTAGGCTAAAGCTTGAGACATTGCCAGTTCCACCCACTGTCTGTGAGAACTGCCTGTCTCTTAGAATTGAATTGATTAAGCTGAAAGCCGAGAAGTCTGTTCAAGTAGAGAGTGAGTGTGAGACCTGCTTGTCTCAGGTGGAGGTTCTAGCTTCCTTGAGAGAGGAGCTAGCAGATTCTCAGAATGAGAACTTTTACCTCCGTTCTATCCTGAGTTGGATCAGTGCCAGAGAGCCACAGCTCGGCATGATGATCCAGCAGTTCAAAAGGCAGGATGGGTTTGGAGTAGGTTACACCTACACCAAGGCTGACTTTGAGAGTGCCATCAGCCGGGCAGTGGAGTGGAGTAAAATGACTCCAGAGTAGAGGTATCCCAAGACTCACTCCACTAAGTCTTCCCAGGCTTGTCAGCCCAAGGATGGAGTGATCCATGAACCACCTAAAGCTCCACCCAAGAAACCTATCTGGGTTCCAAAGCCCAAACACCTCCACACTTCTCTTGACTCTCTTCTTGGACCCTCTCAGCCCAAGAAGACCACACCAAACACTACCAAGCCCAAGAATACTAAACCTCAACCACATCCCAAGAAGCCCACCTATCATTGTGAGTATTGTCAGAGAGACGGGCATCTTGCGGAGTTCTGCTTCAGGAGGAAGCGGGTTGAGAGAGCAGAGAAGGCTCGTAGTGATCAGGAGCAGTTCTACCAGCAGGGTGGTAGACTGCGTGTTCCTCGACGCGGGGATAGGTTGGAGGCCAGGCCGCGTCGTGTAGGTGGCGGTAGAGGAGACGACTTTCTTGCCCGTGCTCCAGTTGGTGGTGTTCGTTCCGGCAAGGCTCCAGGCCGTTTTGGCTACGGTCCTGGACCTCGTAGCCGCAGGGTTAGGCAGAACCAAGGACCGCGCTTTGAGCCGTGTTTTGGTCCAAAATCTTTTGATGGTTTTCGCTTTCCATCTTTTGAGCAGATGGCTCGACACTGGTTTAGCTCTTTTGCTAAACCTGGTGCCGGACCATTTGCTCCCACTTACAGCCACTGATTGTGCAGGACCGAGGATTGGAGGATGTTTGGATCATGGACTCAGGATGCTCTCGCCACATGACGGGACATCGCAGATGGTTCTCCAGTCTCACTCCCCCGAGCTCCAAAGAATATATCACCTTTGGGAACAGTGGTCAAGGGAAACTGAGTGGCATTGGCTCAATTTGCATTTCAGATCATCTCTCTTTGAAGAATGTTGCTTTGGTTAAGAATTTGAACTTCAATTTGATTTCTGTTTCGCAACTTCTTGAGGATGGTTTGGAAGTGCGTTTTGAGAAGGGCAACTCTTCTGTGGTTGATTCTAGAGGGTCTTTGATTTGTCAGATTTTACCTTTCGGTAAAGTTTTTCGAATTGACTTCTCTAGTTCTTTTGGCCCTTCTCACTGTTTGATTGCTGGATCTTCTTCTGAGCTCTGGAAGTGGCATAGGAGGTTAGGTCACTTGAGTTTTGATCTGCTAGTCAGGTTAAGCTCTATGGACCTCATCCGAGGATTGCCCAAGCTTAAGATGGAGAAGGATCTAGTTTGTCATCCCTGTCGTCATGGGAAAATGGTTGTCGCTTCTCACTCACCTGTGACTCAAGTAATGACTACGTATCCGGGAGAGCTTTTACATTTGGACACTGTAGGTCCAGCTCGGGTACGCTCAGTCGGTGGGAAGTGGTATGCACTTGTGATTGTTGACGACTTTTCTCGATTCTCGTGGGTTTTCTTTTTGGAGTCTAAGAATGAAACGTTTCAGTTTGTTCATGACCTGATTTTGAAGCTGAAGAATGAGAACAATGGTCGGATGCGAGCAATTCACTCCGACAATGGCTCTGAGTTCAAGAACTCTCAGTTCGTCAGCTTCTGTAGTGATCAGGGTCTGGACCACCAGTTTTCTTCTCCTTACACTCCCCCACAGAACGGCGTTGTGGAACGAAAAAACCGCACGCTAGTCGAGATGGCCAGGACAATGCTCGATGAGCACAGGACTCCTAGGCGTTTTTGGGCTGAAGCCATGAACACGGCTTGCTATCTGGCCAACCACATTTTTCTTAGAGCTTACCTAGGTAAGACCTCGTACGAGTTGCGGTTTGGCAGACAGCCCAAGGTGAGCCACTTGCGAGCATTTGGCTGCAAGTGCTTTGTGCTCAAGAAGGGAGGGCATTTGGACAAGTTTGAGTCTCGTTGCTGGGACGGTGTTTTTCTTGGCTACGCTTTACATTCTCGAGGCTTCCGTGTTTGGAATCTCGAATCCCAGCTGCTTGTCGAGACTTGTGAGGTTTCTTTTGATGAGTCCTTGCCTTCTTTGACTCCTTCTTTTGAGCTTTCTGGTGATGATGAGCTCGGAGAGTCCATCTTCGAGGAAGATGAGGATACTCCAGCTGCTGATGAGGGTGGGCCTTCTGCATCCCCCGCAGAGCCCACACCTTTTGAGACTTCGACTGATGATGAGGGCGGACCTCTGATCACTTCTTCCACTACGATCGACCCCCCTCAGTCGAGTCCAGAGGTGCCTGCTGCTGACTCCGGTGAGGTGGCTTCAGATCACCAGGGAACTCGAGCAGTTCAGCGTGACCATCCCTCAGAGCTCATCATAGGTGATCCGACTAAGAGAACTTTGCGTTCTTCTGCCTCTCTTGCTGTGTTTGCTGAATCTGCGTTTGTTGCATCTTTTGAGCCCAGAGATGTTTCTCATGCTCTTTCTGATTCTAATTGGAGTAATGCTATGCAAGAAGAGCTTGAGAACTTTGTACGCAATCGGGTTTGGACACTAGTTGAGCCGCCTCCAGGATGCAACCCCATAGGCACCAAGTGGGTATTCAAAAACAAACAAGGTGAAGATGGGGTTGTGGTGCGCAACAAAGCTCGACTGGTTGCCCAGGGTTTTTGCCAAAAGGAAGGTATTGATTTTGAAGAAACCTTCGCTCCTGTTGCCCGTCTTGAGTCCATTCGTATTCTTTTAGCTTTTGCCGTTTCGAAGGGTTTTAAGCTTTTTCAAATGGATGTTAAGAGTGCTTTTCTGAACGGGTTCATAGAGGAGGAAGTTTATGTTAGGCAGCCCCCGGCTTTGAGAACCCTAAGTTTCCTCGACATGTTTTTAAGTTGCACAAAGATTTATACGGGTTGAAGCAAGCCCCCAGGGCTTGGTATGACTGGTTAAAGCAATTTTTGTTGGGGAAGGGCTTTGTGATGGGTTATGTGGACAAAACTCTCTTTTTGCTCAGAGTCACTTCAGACTTCTTAGTTGCTCAGATTTATGTGGATGATATTATCTTTGGCGGTACTACTGATTCTCTCGTGTCCAAGTTTTCTGAGAAGATGCACAGCGAGTTTGAGATGAGCCTCATGGGTGAGCTCAAGTACTTCTTAGGGCTCCAGATCAAGCAGACCAAGGACGGCACCTTCATCCACCAAGGTAAGTACACTCGTGATATGTTGAAGAAATTTGACTTTGGTGGTGAATTGAAGCCGCAGATGACCCCGATGGGCACATCTGGGGGTCTGGACAAGGACGAAAGTGGCGTCAAGGTCAATGAAAGGGAGTTTCGAGGGATGATCGGTTCGCTGTTATACTTAACGGCAACAAGACCGGACATACAGTTCGCCGTGGGACTTTGCGCGCGCTTCCAGACTTCACCACGCGCGTCTCATCGGCAGGCTGTCAAGCGCATCTTCAGGTATCTCACTTATGCGCCTGATCTTGGTCTTTTCTATTCAGCATCATCTTCTCTCGATTTATCTGGATATTCAGATGCCGATTTTGGTGGGTGCCGGTTGGATCGCAAGTCGACTTCCGGTACTTGCCAATTTCTTGGTTCTTCTCTTGTATCTTGGTCTTCTCGAAAGCAATCTGGAGTTGCTCTTTCGACCACAGAGGCTGAGTACGTAGCTGCTGCTAGCTGCTGCTCATAGTTGGTTTGGATGATTTCCACTCTTCGATATTTTGGGTTGGTCTTTCCTACCAGGGTTACATTGTTTTGCGACAGCACTAGTGCTATTAGTGTAGGGAAAAACCCGTGTCTCCATTCAAAAACCAAACATATTGATGTGCGCTTTCACTTCTTGCGGGATCAATATGAGAAAGGTGTCATTGACCTTGTTCATGTTGATACCCATCATCAGTTGGCTGATATTTTCACCAAACCCCTAGATCAGTCTACATTTGAGCGTTTACGAGGGGATTTGGGTGTTGTGTATCCTTTCTAGGATATTTTGCGTCAGTTTTCTTTCTTTACTTTTTCTTGAGTCTTTTGTGTGTGTTCATATATTGCATATTCACATATCACACTTTTGAGCTTGCTTCTGTTATATGATTGAACTGCTTTACTCATTCTAGCTGGTACATGCTTTTGATTACTTGTCGATGATCATGCTTTGCTTCAGTTCACTTGATATGTCTGATATCTGTCATATGCATGGCTTTTTATGCTTTAAAATTGAAAAATGATCACCATTGCTTCTGGTAACTCGCATGCGTAGGCTGAATGTTCTTGTTATCTGGTACATGCCTTGTAGCTAGTTCCTGACTTGGATGCAAATATGCAACTTGGACATCTGTATGTTTTAATCATGGAAATATGCTATAAACCAGAAAAATGAAAATTCCATGCCTTTTTATGCATAACCTGAAAAGATCCAGGTGGGTTTGCTTTGTCGCATTACATTGTTCCGGACTGCGTACCATAGCACTTTGGTATGAACTAGGACAGTGTAGTGTCTGCCAAGACCAAATGTCTTAAGCTTCTGATGGTCCAGTTCTGGCCTAGGCTTGACTTGGTCGGTCAGCATAAGGTTTGACATGCAAATAACCCCTGGCAAAAATGAAAAAGGAAAGAGAAAAAGGCTGAAAAATGAAATGATAACAAGTTTGCTGAAGCACTTTGTTTTGGATAATGCTTATCTTGGTAGATATCAGATAGTCTTTGCATCTCATGCTTTACCTTGCTTGTTTACTGGAAAATGTGGTGATGCTTTTGTTTGCAAAAACTGAAAAAATGCGTGCAAATGACTTTCTTTAGATATCATCTGTTGCACTGATCATGCCATGTACCGTTATAGTATGTCTTTTGCTGTATCTGTTAGATGTTGTAATTGCAGTCAATCATATCTGAGAAGCATGCTTTCTACACTCCTTATGCACTCCAGTTGAATTCACTGCATATTTTGAGGGGGAGTTGCATTTCAGGGGGAGTCTGTGTCTCTATTGAGTGCTTGATGAGTTCACTTGTCAACAATGGGGAGAAAATTTGGGATCAGAGTTTAAAGGGGAGTTTTTACTCTGTTGATATCCATAATGACCACTTCTTGCTTTTGTTTGGCTTTCGGTCATTAGGGTTAAACTTTTACCTTATTTTTTCTTCTTTGTTTTCTTGTGTTTTGTTTTCGTGTTTCCACAGTTGTTCGCAGGTGCTGAAGAGCTGAAAAAGAGGAGTGTTGACAATGCACTAATCAAGGGGGAGATTGAGGAGCCATGCTGAATAGCGTGGGCCTCATGGCTCCAGAAGTGATGAGTCATTGTCAACGATAGTCAAAGAGGACAGAAGAAGAAGAAATCTGCTGTTTCATGGGCCGCGTGTGACTCAGGTACACGGGCAGCAAGCGACTGTCGGGCAGAGGAGGCTGCGAAGTCGGGTTGGCCCAATCCGGGTACATGGGACAGGAGCAGCAGAAGACCCACTGGGCTATTGACCAGGATTGACTCAGGTACACGGGCGGTGAGTGATTGCCGGGCTGAGAGAGCTGCGAAATCAGGCCGGCCCAATCCGGGTACCTGGTGCAAAGCTGGTGGAGGCTTTGTCAGTTTGGGCGCAAAACTGACGACCGTCGATCTTGTATCCGACTGTCCAGAAGAGAAGCCGTAGTCGCTACGAAAGCTGAGCTTCCGGATAAGTCATCTGTATCTCTAGGCCCACAGTCAGTCAGTCGTGTCTGTAAAATACCTAAGTGCAGTAGAGTCTTTTCCTTTATTCTTGCATTTGTAAAAACCCTAAGGGGCTGGTAGAATATTCCTAGTGTTGGGCAGCCTATAAATAGGGCCCCAATCTCTAGGGTTTGGACTGCCCCTTCTAGAATTCAGTTTTCAATCCATTGGGTCATTTTGTCTCTCACGTTCTCTCTCCTGTGTGCGCCGCCAGGCACTAGTTCATTCCTTTTTTTGCCTTGCATTTACTTTGCTCCTGTGAGATTGAATTCTTTGTTCTTTGTTGAGGCGTGTGCATTGATTCCTCTGATTCAAGAAGCTTCGGTTTGTTGTGTTGTGTTGATTTTATTCCTGAGGATGTGTTTCTGTTGCGTGTGTTCTTCACGCAAGTAGTACTAGTTCTTGCTGTTGCAAGTAGTGCTACTTTTCTGTGGCAACAGTACACAAGTACCTGCTCTGCTTTTTCTAGCATAGCTTTTTGATCGAAGCAGACTGGATTGAATGCCTTTTTGACTGTTTCTGCGAAGCCACTTTTTTCTCTCTCTGTTCGAAGTCCCTCATCTCCTTGAGGCAGGCTTCGACCTGACATTTTAGAGGCTTCGTTATTCGACTTCACTCCGTGCTGATAGCTTCGATGTATATTTCTGTGCTGTCTTCTAGCCTAATATACTTTGACAATCCTTGCGAAGTTTTTCCTCGAGTCTAAGCTGTTCGAAGGGTGTGCTTTGACTCAAAGGGTTCGGTAGAGTCTCAAACTTCGTTTTGTGTTCTGAAATGATAACTTCGAAGTACTTTTTGAACTGACAGCGTCTCATACTTCGAACATCTGTGCGAGGGTACTTCTACTCGAGCTCTTCGAAGTCCACACTTCGACGGGTTTCGAAGTTGGGTTCGGAGCTTGTTCTTCTGTTAGACTTCGCTCAATACTTTTACTTCCGACTTCTTCGAAGGTTGTTCGTCTGTGTTGCGTTCGAAGTTTTCTGTTCGAAGGTTTGGCTTCGAAGTACCAGGTTCGAAGCTGTGTTCGAAGTCTTGCCTTCAGAGTACATACTTCGAAGCAGGCTCCGTCTTTCTCATACTTCGCTTCCAATCATACTTCGATTCCTACCTTCGGCACTTTCGCAACACCTTCGACAGACTTCGACTACCACCTCCAAACCAGGCTTAAGTTTTTCCATACCTTAACCGGTTCTAAACCCCGGTAGTGACCATGACGTCTCCTGGTAAGGTCCCGTCCTTGGAAGCCTATGGCTATAATTATTGGAAGACTCGCATGCGAGCCTATCTTATGAGCCAGGGTTCGGACATTTGGGATATTTGCGTTCACACCACGTTTGTCATATTGCCAGTTACTGAGTAGGGTACTGCTGGTATCATTGCTCAGCATCTAAGCAACAGTAAGGCTGTGAACATTCTGTTTTCTGGTTTAGGTCCCACTGAGTTTGAGCATGTGAGTCATCTCTCCACTGCGAGAGAGATCTGGGCTACCCTCAAGGCACACCATGAGGGAATAGCACAGGTCAAGGCTCGGCTCTATCAGACCTACCGGCGTGAATATGAGAATTTCACACAGAAGCCGGGTGAATCTGTTGAGGCTTTGTTTGGTCGTTTTCAGTCGATCATAAACAAGCTTAGGGACAACAAGGCTGAGGGTGCTCAGTTAGTCTCAGATCATGAGCAGGCGCTCAAGGTTCTCCATACCTTGGACCCAAAGATCTGGGAGATCAAGGTATCCTCTATCGTTGAGAGCACTTCTTACGATACCTTGACCATTTCTGAGTTATTTAGCAAGCTGAAGGCCACTGAGGTAGATATCCAGTTGAGATCAAATCTCACTGGTTCTGGATCAAAATCCCTGGCCCTTGCTACACCTTCTGTTGATCCCTCTGCTGTGAGCTGTGCTGGGTTCTCTTTGATGTCTATCACTGAGGACCAGCTTGAGTCTTTGGGAGATGATGATTTGTGTCTGTTTAACAACCGGGTGCGTCGTGTCTATGATAAGAGAATGTTCAAAAGACACGGCACAAAATCCGTATGCTTTGAGTGTGGTGATCTAGGACACTTCATCGCCGACTGCCCCAAGCGCAATGGACACAAGAAGGGCACCGGTGGCAGCTTCAACGACTCCGGCAAGCATGAGAGCTCATCCTTCAACAAGGGCAAGTGTAACGCCCTGATTTTCATAAGGCGTTAAAAATAAAATTAATTAATTGATAAATGAATTTCAAAAAAAAATTAAATGTAGATCATAAATAAGTGAGCTAAAATACAGACCTAAAAATTTCGTTTAAAAATAAATCGTAGCTCGAGTATTTTCCTAAAATTTGCGTTGCTCTAACTTGCATCCCAAAATCTTTCTAGAATTTTTGGCGCAAAATAAATTAAATAAGATGTAATCAATAACATTTCATCGCAAGACTCTAACACTAACTAATAAAATATATTTCAACGTGAATGTTGTGATAAAGCATTTCAATTAAAAATAATATTCCCTTATCGTTTGTGAAAATTAAAAATACATTTTTCATTCGAATTATTTAAACCTCATGGAAAAATACCTTTTTAAATCTTTATTATATTTTAAATACCAAAATGAATTTAAGGCCTTAATTTTGCGTTCAAGTTCTGAATATTTAATTTCGACGTGAATACAAATATTCTCGATCACCGATTATTCTTTAAATTATCAATGAGCGATTTATTTGAAATCCAAAATTTCTAAATTTATTTTAGACTCCAAACTTTCCAAAAACTTTTCACTTTTTACCATGAATTAACTTTAATTTTCAGAAATAAATAATTTGGAGAAGATAATAATATTAAATGCAAAAATTAAGTTTGACTAATTAATGATTGAAATAATAAATAATTAAAATACCGTTTCAGAAATTAATTAATTCCTTAATCACTAGCGTTTTTTTCAGCTTTAACCGCCGTGCATGTGCATGCAGCCGCACGCACTGCGCACACATCATGTCTGGACCCCACCATTTGAATGCCATCCAAATTTATTTTAAAATTCCTTAAATGAATAAATAAAAGTAGCGATAAATAATTTAAGTTTTGAGTTGAAAATTTTATGCTAAGTTCCTCAAGACCAACTAAAATTTTAGGAATTTTTATAAAATTTTAGGAGCTTTGAAACTAGCATATAAAATTGAAATGAACTTCAATAATTCTTTTAAATTGGAGAATTAAAATTATCCAGAAATAATTCAAATTTTAGTTTAAAATTTTTTTATTAAATTTTCCAAGTCAAAAATATGTCTTAGAAATTTTCTTAGAAATTTTAGGATTTTTATAACACAACGTTTCAGAAATTAATGAAATTAAAGAATAAATTAAAATTCCTTAATTAAGTCCTTAATTAATTCCTTAATCAGTTCTGCTTTCCATCCCGTTGATCCCTGCGTACGCGGGGACCCTGCCTCCTTGTAACCCGGTCGTACATGCACCTGCAGCATGCATGGGTCCCGCAATGCATGCATCCCGTGCACCCAGCCTTTCTTCCTCCTTCAGCTCGCACCTCCTCCTCTCTCCTCCATTTTTTCTCTCCCCGAGCTTCTTCTCCGGTGCCTCCTCTCACTTTCTCCATTGCAGCCGCTGTTCCGGCCCCTTTCCCTGTCCCATGTCATCCCGAGCGCCGTCTCCCTATAAGCACTGTGCGCCCCGGCGTTGCGCCGCCCGCCGTGCAGCACCACGCTGGTCCGCCCTGATCCACCGCCCCTCCTCCTCTGCTACGTCCCTGCCTTCAGAGTACATACTTCGAAGCAGGCTCCGTCTTTCTCATACTTCGCTTCCAATCATACTTCGATTCCTACCTTCGGCACTTTCGCAACACCTTCGACAGACTTCGACTACCACCTCCGAACCAGGCTTCGGCCAGCGAAGCAGGCTTCAACTTGCGAAGCAGGCTTCGCCGAGCTCCTAACAGGAGACAAATCTAAACAGTAACTTCTCATCTCACTTTATATATATACTTAGATCATTTCATTGAGAAGTCTAGCCTGATATGTCTAGTATGCTTTGTTCATCTGCCTAGTTGCACTGTTTTGGTATTTCTCTGTTTAAACCTCAGTTGCTCCTAGGCTAGATAACTTTAGACTTAGGCTATCTGTTTATTTTCTGCTGCTTAGTCTTTAAAGGAGCGTTGGGTATTGGGAACAGGCCATTGATTCGAAAGAATTTTTAAGACGCCCATTCACCCCCTCTCTGGTCGCTACTTTCGGTCCTACAGATTGTGATATTGATGAAGATGTTAGCCATAGGATCAAAGCGGGGTGGATGAAATGGCGTCAAGCATCGGGAGTCCTATGTGACAAGAGAGTGCCACAGAAGTTGAAAGGCAAGTTCTATAGGACGGCGATTAGGCCTGCTATGTTATATGGGGCTGAGTGTTGGCCTACCAAGAGACGACATATCCAACAACTATGTGTCACAGAGATGCGTATGTTGCGTTGGATATGTGGGCACACAAGATTGGACTGAGTGAGAAACGATGACATACGCGATCGGCTAGGAGTAGCGCCAATTGAAGAAAAGCTTATGCAACACCGGTTGAGATGGTTTGGGCATGTCCAACGGAGACCCCCAGAGGCACCGGTGCACAGAGGTATCATAAGACGGGTCAATAATGTGAAGAGAGGTAGAGGGCGACCAAACTTGACATGGGAGGAGGCAATCAAAAGGGACTTGAAGGAATGGAATATCCCAAAGGAGTTGTGTTTGGATAGAAGTGCTTGGAAAGAAGCTATCCACGTGCCCGAACCGTGATTAGGCCTTTTCCCTTTTAGTGCTCTTAAAAGCTTTTCCCCTCCCCTTTCTCTCTCTCTTTTTGGTGACTTCTTGTTGGGTTTCAACTCTAGCCTACCCCAACTTGCTTGGGACTAAAAGGCTTTGTTGATGTTGATGTTGATATATGTATATATGTGAAATCTTAATGATACACAATTAAAATATATCCAAATTTTAATAAATTGTTTTTTATTTCTAACAAAATCAGTTTTAGAAAATAGAAAATATTAAAACCAAAATTTAATAAGGCTTAGGGCATGTGGGGGCCTAGGCGGTGGCACCGCTCACTCTGCCCTTGGGCCGACACTGCTTGCAGCTACTTCAGTAAGGACATCTTGAATATAGTGTTTTATATTCTTTTCCTTGTCTTTATAACATATTTTCTCCGTCCCATAATATAGCAATCTAGGATCAGATATCGGATGTGATATTTTATGGTAGGTTGCTATATTATGAGATAGAGGAAGTAGAATGTAGTTGTAGTCGTTTTTCC
Source organism: Zizania palustris (assembly GCA_019279435.1). Taxonomy (NCBI): domain Eukaryota; kingdom Viridiplantae; phylum Streptophyta; class Magnoliopsida; order Poales; family Poaceae; genus Zizania; species Zizania palustris. Next base: position 67,408,395 of record JAAALK010000283.1, on the reverse strand, counting down.
TCTTTAAGTTTGTCACAATATTTTGACTTCTAAATCTATTTGAAGATGTTTGGAGGATATAAATTGGCATAAGGCTATTCACAGTGCTGGGTTTCATAACACTGTTTCCTAGAAGGTCACATCAGCTTTACAACTGAATGAAATACACACTCAGTGGAGAGTTTTATTTCACTATTTCCTAGGCTAACCAGTGTAATTAAATTCAACTAGCTCTTATGAAATACCCTCTCTATGATGAAACGATTTGGCTCTCAGTGGATGTTTCATTTCATTTCATCCGTCTTGGAAACGGGTTAGCATCATGTCATCGTGATGACACTACTTCATTCTCTTTCCTCATTAATTGAATGTCATGTCAACAAAAAATCTGATGTGGCATGGTAATTAATACCGTAAAACACCCCATGAAACCCTCATTGTGAATAGCCTAAGTGAAAATTGTCTTGAGTGGGATGAAACTCTGCCGCACCGTCCGCCGTCCTGGATCGCCCTCCGTCCGCTTCCTTGGGTCGCCTTCACTCTGCCGCACGTAGCTTTCTCACGGGGCAAGAAAGAAAAGAGACCACGTGAGAGGGGTGTGGGAAGTGTATTCGAGTGGTATTTATGGATAAATAACTCAAACTCGGTGAAGCGGAACAGCTGAAGCAATCATGAGCCAGCTCCACCATACCAGTTTAATTTTTTGGAGTGCTCTCGTGCAGATCAGTGGAGCACTTTAGTTGTTTGGCTTAGCTCTGACTCCACAGAGCAAAGAAGCTAGGGCCAAAGCTCTACCAAACAAGCCCTAAACACAAACTTGTTACTAACTTTATACATTGTGAAACCACACCATAAACAAAAAAACTTAAGGTACTGTTGACACGAAAACGTGCCCCCGCACTTGGGTCAGTTCGATGATCCAAAAGTGTGCGGATACTTAGGGACAAGCCTAAGCGTAACACAACACCAACGTCGCGTTCTGACTACCCTTAACCGTGGTAGGGGGTGAAGTCGCCAGGTAATCAGATCACACAAAAATAATCCAATTAGCCGAAAGAAATGTATCAAACAAAACAAATCAGCAAACCGAGCGAAGCCTGACTGATTCGAAGTATAGTGCGAAGGGTGTCATCGAAGCGTACCTTCGGGGTCTAGTGCGAAGTGTCCCACCGAAGGGTACTTTCAGCGTTCGGACTGATCTAGCGCGAAGATAAACTCCGAACCGATCTGGATGCGACAATCAACTCTGAAATGACTTAGATGCAATGCGCGAGCGTGACTTCGTCTGGAACGGAGTACGAGCATGGCGAAGCCTGTCGTGACGAAGTCTGTTGGTGAAACTGTTGACATGGAAATGTGCCCCCACACTTGGGTCAGTTTGATGATATAAAAGTGTGTGGATGGTTAGGGACAAGCCTAAGCGTGACGCAGCACCGACGTCACGTTCCGACTACCCTTAGTCGTGATAAGGGGGTGGAGTCGCCAGGCAATCAGATCACACAAAATAATCCAATTACCGAAATAAATATATTAAACAGAATAAAATCAGCAAACCGGTCGGAGCCTGTCTGCTTCGAAGTCTGGTGCGAAGGAGTCACCGAAGTATACCTTCGGCGTCCGGTGCGAAGTGTCTCGCCGAAGGGTGCCTTCGGCGTTCGGACTGGTCCGGTCGAAGATGAACTCCGAACGGATCTGTACGTGACAATCACCTCTAAACGGCGGGGTTCGGCGCGAAGTCTCTGATACAGTGAAGTACAAACTAATAACCCAAACGCCGCGCGCGAGCGACTTCATCCAGAGCAAGGTACGAGCGTGGCGAAGCCTGTTGTGACAAAGTGTGCTGGCGAAGCCTGTCGTCGAAGCCTGTAATCTCGTTGAAGGGTGTCATGACGACCTCCAAAACCGATCTCTCAACTCCGGACACCTTCAACGAAGTAGCTCCGAACGTGGGAACCTGCAACAAAGAGGGTTCGAAGTACCGATTTGGCCTGAGGACCGAATTCTGCTAAGTGTTGCACTAGTAGCGAAGGTAGCAATCTGTTACGCAGATTAGCGGATACTTCACAGGCGAAGTAACAAGGCGATAGCAATCTATTACGTACATTAACGGATACTTCACAAGCGAAGTAACAAGGGTTACCACTGTTCCGAAGTGGCCGGCGGAGGGCTTCCAGGCAAACTCACGAAGAGGTACAGAAAAGTAAAGGTAAATAAATGCGATCAAAGCTAGGGCTTTGTGTTGATTTGTGTTGGGGGGTCTCTAAGCTGGCCTCGCCTCTTTATTTATAGGGGCCAAACTTCAGATCTAATCTGCTATATTTCATCTTGGATAGAGATAAAAACTTTGCCGGAATTGCATCCAACTCTATCTCTGCCGAAGTGGGCTTCGGCCAGGCCCCTCGAAGCCTGCTCCTCGGGCCGAAGCTTCGGTGGCATGGGCCTCCGAAGGCTTCCTGGTCGAAGGCCGTGGGATGGCTAGAGGCTTTCGGAGCCCATGGCCCAATGGACCTTCGTCCCTGTAGGGCTTCGGCTTGACCCTGGACGTGTGTATTTTTGGCCCAAATCACCAAAATTGATATTTTGACAATATCAGCCATTAATGCCATTTTTTGCTATCAATAGAAGCGTGTCGGTGCGCGGACTTGGTCAAACTGACAACAGCGTGACGGTCCGGCATTGTTGGTCGAAACAACGATCTCGCCGAAGGGTGTTTTGGCAACCTCCGAAACCGATCTCTCAGCTTTGGACACCTCCGACGAAGTAGCTCCAAACGTGGAAACCTGCAACATGGTAGATTCGAAGTACCAATTCGGCCTGAGGACCGAATTCTGCCAAGTGTTGCACTAGGGGCGAAGGTAATAATCTGTTACGCAGATTAGCAGATACTTCACAAGCGAAGTAACAAGGCGATAACAATCTATTACGTAGATTAATGAATACTTCACAAGCGAAGTAACAAGGATTACCACTGTTCCGAAGTGTCCATCAGAGGGCTTCTAGGCCAACCCACGAAGATTGCAGAAAGTAAAGGTAAAATAAAGGTACGGTTCAAAGCTAGGGCTTTGTGGTTGATTGTGTTGGGGTGTTTCTGAACCGGCCTCACCCCTATATTTATAGGGGCTAGACTTCTAATCTCTAAGCCTAATCTGATAAGATTTGGCTTAATCACGCGTGAAAAGACTTAGTCAAAATCGTAATCAATCTCTAACTCTGGCCGAAGTGGGCCTTCGGTTAGGCCCGCCGAAGCCTACTCCTCGGGCTATAGCTTCGGTGGAGTGGGCCTCCAAAGGCCTTTGGGCCGAAGGCTGTAGGACGTGCCGGAAGCTTCTAAAGCCCATAGTTTTGTGGGCCTTCGACCTTGTAGGGCTCCGGGCCAACCCAGGACATGTGTATTTTTGGCCCAAATGACCAAAATTGATATTTTGACAATCTTAACCGTTAATGCTATTTTTTGCTATCAACACATGCCTCCCTGCCTTTTAGTGAACTAAGTGAACTAAAAGCATAACGGGCTAAAGGCGATACCTTTCATATCGACTTTTTGACACCTTCAAGCTATCTGCCATACACTTGGAAAGTACCCTTTCAAGTATCTACCGTTCAAAGCTCTTCGAAACTGCTATCCTTGTAGAGACTCTAACACATAAGCATTGTCGGGAGTGATTTCAGCTATTTTGAAAGGACCTTCCCAACTATGTGACCATTTACCAAATTTAGGACTCTTAGTGCCTAAGTGCAAAATCGTCTTCCAAACCAAGTCACCTACTTGAAACGATTTTAGTTTAACCTTCTTATTGTAGGCTTTAGCTACTCTCCTCTTGTCTACTTCTATGGCTTCTAAAGCCCTCAACCTCTTGTCGGTCACTTCTTCTAGACTATCTTTTAAAAGAGTTTCATATTCGTTGATTGATAAGCCATCTTGCTTTAGAACTCTTAAAGAGCCAAGATCTACTTCCACGGGTAGAACGACTTCTTGTCCATATACCAACTCATATGGACTAACTTTGGTAGCACCGTGCTTTGCAATTCTACAAGCCCATAGTGCCTCGGAAAGCACTTCATGCCACCTCTTAGGGAATTCTTCAATTTTCTTCTTAAGGAGCTTAATCACAGTTTTATTACTAGACTCGGCCTGACCATTGGCCTGAGCATAGTAAGGTGAAGAGTTTATCAACTTAATACCATAGTATTCGGCAAAGTCTCTCACTTCTTTAGAAACAAACGAACTACCTTGATCCGTGGTGAGAGTTTGAGGAATGCCGAATCTATGTATGATGTGTTCAAGATAAAGTCAAGTATCTCGTTGTGCGTCATGTTCTTGAGAGGCACGACCTTGGTCCACTTGGTAAAGTAGTCTGTCGCCATCAACACGAACCGATGCCCCTTTGAAGGAGGGTGAATTCAGCCGATAAAGTCTAAACCCCAACCTCGGAATGGCCATGGCTTGACAATAGGATTAAGTAATGAAGCAGGAGCTAACTGAATATTGCCAAACTTCTGACACGCTTCACATCCTCTATAATACTTGAAACAATCCTCAGTCATAGTTGGCCAGTAAAAACCCGCTCTTTTGAGCATCCAACTCATTTTCTAGGCCGACTGATGAGTGCCACAAAGTCCTTCATGGACTTCTCCTATAGCCACCTGGGATCATTCATGGTTTGGACACTTTAACAGTACTCCATCAATAGTTCGGCGATACAATGTATCGTCTAGTAACACAAATTTAAATGCTTGTCACTAAACTTTCTGATCAACCCTTTGACTAGGGTCTCTCAGATACTGGATGATTGGAGTTCTCCAATCGCCCTTATGGGCTTCTGAGGGTTTGGTAACTCGCTCCCTGGAATAATGTCTAAGCTACTGACTTCAAAGTGCCCCCTGAGCCCTTTTTGCTTCTGCCGAAGCCTGGCTGGACTAGCTGCGCAAAGTAGGTCGGGCCGAAGCCTCCTACCGGAGGGTTTGGGTTCTCAGAAACCCTCACTGTCTAGGAGACTTTGGGCGTGGTCTTCGGCACGCCAAACTCTTCGGCGAACAGGGCACTCCGGCCCTGGGGCTCCAGCGCGCAGTAGTCTCTGGCGACCAAAGGGGTCCAATCCGGGGGCTCCGGCAGCCCTCGCGCCTGTTCAAAGCTACTGGCTTCGGTAGTGAGACCAAGCATCAACTTTTCCTGTACAAAAAATTTTCCTCTCCTGATTTGGTAGCCAGATGCTTGCTGAGCCAAATCATTTGCAATGGAATTGGCCTCTCTTGGCACGTGGGAAATTTTGAAGTCATCAAAAGTAGCAACTATGTCTAGGCATCTATCCAAGTAGCTATTCAGCAGGCCATTAAAACATTGAGCACTCTTAGCCACTTGTTGCACTACTAATAGGGAGTCACCATGCGCATGAGCATGCTTGACACCCATGGATTCCAACAATTCAAGTCCTAGCAATAAAGCTTCATACTCAGCTTGGTTATTAGTAGAGGGAAACTCTAAATTAGCCGAGATTTCAAAATGCATTCCACTAGGTGATATGAGAACTACTCCAATACCTTGGCCATTTTTGCAAGCTGAACCATCAAAATAAAGTCTCCATGGTACTACCTCAATTAGAGCAACGTTGTCACTCCAACCGACATCTATGTGATGATCAACTATAAAGTTAGCGATAATTTGACCTTTCATAGCTCTTATAGGTTCATAGGCCAAATCATACTCAATCAAAGCGTAAGCCCACTTTCCGATTCTTCCACTTAGAATCAGCTTTTGTAGCATGTGTTTTATAACATAGATTTGGCAGACGACAACACATGTAGTAGGGAGGAGATAGTGGCGCAACTTGGTACATGCATAGTAAAGCGATAAACATAGACGTTCCACAAACGCGTACCTGGTTTCGGCGTCCAACAGTCGGCAGCTCAAGAACGTGACGATGTACTCCTTTCCTTCCACCTCCTAGGTTAGCACGGCCCCGATCACACTATCTTCGGCAGCGATGTACACCCGAAACAGAATTCCGGCTTTGGGTGCTCTCACCATGGGTGGTGATGATAAACACTCTTTGATATTTTCAAAGTCGCGTTGCTGACTTGCCCCCTAAGTGAACTCGGCTTCGTTCTTTAGCCGGAGTATGGGGACAAAGGCATCAATCTTGCCAAACAAGTTAGATAAAAAGCAACGCAAATAATTCATCTTGCCTAGCAATTTCTGCACATCTTTCTTACATGTCGGTGCTGTAGAGTTTCTAATTTTCTCCAGCCTCTTAGGATCAATATCTATGCCTCTTTCATGGATCATGAAGCATCGTTGATTAGCATGTCAGCTATCGGCATTGGATACTCGTCTTTCGGAGTGGCCTTGTTTAGATCCCTGAAATCAATACAAACTCGTATTTTGCCGCTCTCTTTCTTTTCTACAGGCACAATGTTAGCGACCCATTCAACGTATCTGCATGGCCTAATAAACTCTACTTTGAGCAGTCGCTCTACCTCTTCTTTAACTCGGTCATAGACGGCCGAATTGAAGCGACGAGGAGGCTGCTTATAAGGCCTAAATCTGGATTTGATAGGCAGCCGATGCTCTACGAGCTCATGGCTTAATCCCGACATTTCGCTGTACTCCTATGCGAAACAATCGACATACGACCGAAGCAACTCTGTTACTTCGGCCTTTACATCACGCTGTAAATGTTGGTTTACAAAAGTTGGCCTTGGGGTGCTGCTATCGCCTATGTCTACTTCTTCTAAAGGGTCGGCCGACGCAAAACCTTGTCCTAATTTCTCTACTTCGCTAAAGTCCTCGATGGCTTCGGCAATTCCGTCTTTAGTGGACCGATATTGCTCCACACGAGATTTTAGCCAATCCAGATTACTTTTGCTAGACATGACTACTAATGTAGAAACAGTCGTGCCACACCGGTCGGCTTTACAGACATTGGTACAAAATGTCCTCCGGACACGCTAACAAAATCGTAATCCGAAAGATCTCTACCTGATAGACATGCTACTTTGTTGTGAACGACGTCCATGGACACATCGACCAATGCCACTTGGGCCGAAGTGTCTGCGGGTATGACCTCTAATTCATCGTCGTCCCACTGAATAAGGCACTAGTGCAAAGTGGAAGGAATGCAGCAATTTGCGTGAATCCAGTCATGCCCAAGCAGCATGCTGTAGTTACCTTGCACATCGACGACGAAGAATGTCGTTGACAATGTCTTGTTGCCTACTGTCAACTCCATGGAGAGCACGCCCTTGGCCCCAGAACTCTCGTTGTTGAATCCGTTGAGCATCAGGTTGGTTTTTTTCAGATCGTCCTCGTCCCTACCAATCTTCTTCAATAGCGAGTAAGGCATTAGGTTAACAGTTGCGCCACCGTCAACAAGCATTCGGGAAATTGGCTTTCCATCAATGTGACCCCTGACGTAGAGAGGCTTTAGATGGCGAGCCGAGTCCTCGGGTTTCTCAAAGATAGCATTGTGCGGGCCGAGGTTCAACTGAGCGACCTCGACCTCGTCATGTGGTAGGGCGAACTCGGAGGGCAACATGACGACGTTGATGTCCATTGCCTGGGGTGCAGGCCCCTCGGAGACGGGCGAGTAGTCGTCATCGAGCATGTCATCGTCGTCGTCGCTCGGACTAGGAGTCGGGTTGTTTATCTCAACCATCTTAATCTTCCATACCTGTCTCGTCGTTGGTCGAGGGCGGATTTATTCAAAGATGGCATCTCGCTCATCCTCGGCTATCTTCTCGCACATCTCCTGTGCCCGTAGGCGCTGTAGACGCCTCTTCTGTGACTTGGATATACCTGGAGGTGCCCAAGATGGTTGTGGCTTGGTACCTGGTGCCACTGTCTAGTTTCTGCCAATTATGGCCGAAGTAGTGCTGTCCAGCTCAGCCTCGCACGTTCTGTACTAGGAGAGGCCTTCGCTGCAGACCCCGGCAATCGGACCGGCCTCGTTCGGTCGATCGGACCAAGCTCCGGCGCATGCTTCGGCCGGAGTGGAAGACATACCTTTGCCAGGCTTCGGCGAAGGGACCTACGGGATTGGGACTTCCTGTAACACCCCAAATTTTCAGAGAAATAAAAATACCATTTAATATATTTTTCTGGAAATAATTTATTTTGAAATACCTTAAATACCCTTCTAAGCTTAATTGAACTAGAACCTAGATAAAATATCCAAACCAGGGTCTAGAAAATTTTGTATGTGATCGCAAGGCCAAGATATATTTTTGAGAATTTTGACAAATTTTTATCACCCTTGGAAGTAGCCCAAATATTTTAAACTAATTTCTGCAATTGTTTTTATTCAGAAAAGGATTGAAACAGTAACGGGCCCCTTTTCCCCCATTCTCCCTCAACCGGCCAACCCAGCCCGCTCCCTTCCCCATGCCCGTACTAACACCCGGGCCCCATTTGTCAGTGACCCCCTCTCCCTTCGCGCGCGCGCCCGACCGCCTGACCCCACCTGTCGGCGTCGCCTCTCTCTCTCGGCCGAGCTCGACCCCACCCGTCAGTCGCCACACCCGTATGCTCGCGCCTGCTGACCGGTGGCCCCCACCTATCGGATCCGTCTTCCCCACAGGATCTGCCCCCAAATCCCCCCTCGCCGGCCGAAACCCTAATCCCCCTCGGATCCGCCTCGCCGGCCCCTCTCCCATTAAATTGGCGCCATTAATTGGTCCCCCGAGCCCTGCCGGCTGTTTCCCCTCGTTAATCCTCGCGATTACGCCCTGGGATCACGCTGCGCGTGCATGGCCGAGCCTCACCGGCGCCATTGAACACCCCCCTCAACTTTCCATGTATGCACCGCCCGTTTTCCCCGTCGGCGTCCCTATTTAAGCCCCTGGTGCGTCCGTGTCCACCCCTCGCTAGCATTTGCACTGGAATCGAACAGAGCGCCCGTAACACCCTTGCTAACACCACACCACCGCCCTCGCTCCATCTGTCGCTCGCTATCGCTGGAGTCCCCCTCTGTCCTTGACGACCGCATCTCTATGACCGCCGGCGCCACCTCGACCACGGCCACCACTCCGTCGCCGATGAACCCCACCGGAGCAACATCGCCGACGAGGACCCGAATGCCTTCACCGCCCCGGCTCGTCGCCGACCACGCTCCGATGACCATTCGTCCCGCTAATGGTACCCTCATGATCCCCGTAGTGTCCCCTTTCCGTTTTAGCCCTTAGATCCGGCCGCTACCGCTCGCCGTGGCCTCTGGCCCGCTCGCCGTCACCGGAGAAGACGACCGGCACGGGTAAAGTACCTGTGCCATGTTGGATTCGATCGCGACCGTGCGATCGCGATCGTACGATGCCGGTTATATCGCATGTGCGGTTTAAACCACACCGTCAGATCTGAGCGAAGTGGTATGGTGTAATCTCGTGCGTCCGTTAGTATTTAAAACACGAGATGAATCTGGGCCATCCATCGCATACCGGTTCAGCCTTTTAATCTCATGCGACCTTTTTCATTTAAACCTCCCGCCTCGCCCGTGGCCGCCCGATCGTGATCCAACGGTGGATCTGGATCTGGCACACGCACACAGTGCACGGGTTCACGGTGAATCCGGTTCACCGTGGACCGACGCATGTTTTTGGATTTAATTTAAATTTAGAAATAGTTTTAAACTTTTAAAATTCATATCTTGCGCATTTTAACTCCAAAAATTACCATTTCAATTCCAGAAAATTTATAATTTTATTCTCTACATGTTAATGCAATAAAAACTGTAGGTTTATATTGAGTATTTTATTTTTATTTAATAAAGTATTCAAATGCACTTTAGGGTAAACTCAAAATTGTCCATTTCACCTTTGGAAAAAAATTTATCTTTTATTCTTTTCATACTAGTATAATGGAAACACTAGGTTTGTTCTGAAGCTTTTATTTTAAATCAATTGGAAGTCTAAAATACATTAGTTAACATGTTTATTCCTTTTAGAAACTCCCTAACCCCATTAAAATTTCATTTTAAAATATCCCCAAAGTAAATTTTAGAAACTTAGTGGCTTTATTTTCCTTGGTTTAAACAAATCAAAACTTGTATGCTTGTGTGTGGTTTTTGGATTGTTTATTGAATGTTTATTTTATCGTTCATGTCAAAAAGACTACGATGCCGCCGAGGTGCCGGAGTACTTTCCCGAAGTTCCTCCCTCTCCTTTCGCTGAACAAGGCAAGTCACCAAACCAATCTTTTGAGCATATTGAACCCATGTTTTACTAAACTATCGCTAAAACACATAGGATATACATGCATTAGTCAAATGAAACCCTTACAATATATTTATTAGGATCCCCCGACCTTGATGTGCAACCCAAGCCATGCTATCTAGTCTAAACTCCTTGTCACCATATGATTAGTACTATTAGCTAGTGTCCAATGTATTGGCACGATCGCTATAGGATTAAAAATGAGTCGTAGCGATTGGAATCTACTATATGATCCCCATTATTATCATCTCTGGAATGCTGTTGGTGATAGAGTTATGGTTGAAAGTGGATGCATGGTGGGTTCCGGGTGCAAGCTAGGGCATTGGTCGGTAGCACCCGGGGCACTATAAGGACCGGTCTGCGGGATCCGTTGCAATACACTTCCGTACTAACCACAAGTCTAGTGGGTAAGTCCTAACTAAGGTATGGAGTGTTCCAAACCGAGGCCACCACTTGGAGATGGGTCAAGAAGCACCTGCGGGTGGCTTGTACTAACGTGGCACAAAAGGGGGTGCGACGTTAGCCGGGATGCGGCCCGGCGCGCCGGCGAAACCTAGAGCGGGTGGTTCTCACTTGGAGCATTTCATGCTGAGGTTTTGGCACGAGTTCCCATGGTATGGGTCATCTCGTTGCACTTTGGTGTATGGGATGAGTGTGTGCCTTGTGGGTACATAGTACACCTCTGATCAGAGTCATAAATCTTTTTGAAAAGCCGAGCCCACGGTCAAGGGTGGATTGCGTGACATCCCACAGTTAGTTTACTTTTAATAAATGTGCATGATGATTTGACATGTAAGGACTGTTGTGCGAGGAGGGAAAACGTACTCCTCGAGTTAAATGATATTATGATGTTTATGTTTATTATTCCGCATGATTAAATCTGACTACACTAAATGCAATAACTGAAAAAGGTACGTTTCCGCACTTTTAGCCATTGTCCTTCCTTTGCTATTACCTTGCATTACTATTTGCATTTGCGGTGGCTTGTTGAGTACTTTTTGTACTCATACCCGTTGAACACACACTTCAGAGGATGCCTACTACGAGGAAGATGGTCTGGAGTAGCGACCCAATCAAGAAGAAGATCTTGAACAGGGCGTTCATCATGCTTTTTATTATTTATTTTAATTTTACTCTTTTGTAATAATGTGGTCTGCATACCACGAATGTTTGCCGTATGTACGTTGTCGCATGATGAACCTCTTGCATTATTGTTTTTCTTTGGAAATTTAATAATGTTCCAATTTTGGTAAATCGGGGCGTCACAAGATGATATCAGAGCCGACTTGACTGTAGGAGGCCAAACAGACTAGCCTAGCCTTTAGCTGCATAAAAACTATTTCACGAAAACCTACTTTACAACTTTGTTCCTTCCCTCACTTTTCTTCAACTTGTTGTTTTTCTAGATGCCGGTCTACCAAGTGCACAGCTTCTGCCGCCACTTCGAGGGCTTTTTCAGGGAGCTCCGAATGATGGTCACCTTCCTTGGGTTCCTCTTCGAGCCCGAGACCCGAGTTCCATGGCGTGTACATGGAAGAGTTCGCAGGACCCTGCGACGTCTCCCTTACCATCCATGGATCCAGCGAGCACCTGTTGTTCTTCACGGCAGCATTTGGGGGCCCAACCTTTGACGTCACGTGCCAACGCGTCGCCCTCCAAGCCCTCATGGAGCTGAGGATGATCTACGATGATCGTCTTCAGAACACATCCTTTCGGCTTGTGCCGAAGCGCACTCCCGGTGCCCACCGCAACATTTACATCGGAGTTCACTCCGATCACGATCTGGTCATAGCCCGGCAGACGCGTCTTCTTCAGGCCATGGACGATCTCCATATCGAGGCCGTGCTTGACACCGAGGAGCACCACGAGGCGGTCGAGTTCCTTCGCCAGGAGACGAAGAACTTGATCCAACAAAATGGCGAGCTACAGCGTAAGATCATACAGCTGCAGAAGGACATAGCGGAGATGGTTCCCCTCGTCCCGAGGAGGAAGAAGCCCATCCACGAGCCTGCCCCTCGCCCCAAGAGGATCCCGCCACACCCCACGGCCGCCAGACCGTCCAGCTCCAGCGCTCCTGCCTCATGCCCCGCCATCGTCTCCGACCCCATTATCGAGAATTTTCTCGAGCCCACCATCCCTCAGGACCCTCATGGTTCCGAGAGCACGGAGACCACCCCGGACGATGAATAGGCGGTAGTATCATTGTTTAATAATTTTGTGATTGTGGTACCACCTGCAACGACTTGTGTTGTAGGTGGATTAAAATAAGAACATTGATGTAATGAACATTTTATACCACTTTGATATATATATGAGCCCCTATGGGCTGTTTTGGCTAAATATTTGTTTCACAACCTTTCTCTTATGACTAAAAATCTTGTATGTTCAGAAGATGGCCGATAATCAGAACACCAGGTCCAACAACGGAGAAGGGGCAAGCAACGGTTTGCCCAGAAGTGTTATGCCCAACTGGGGCACAACGGGCCAACGTCAAACTGGGCCACCATCCGCCAACCACCCCACCTTGGCAGAGATGATGGCTAATCAGAACCAGCTAATTACCGCCCTCCTCACCCAGATGCAGCACCAACAGGCACAGTTGGACCGGCTGCAACAACAAAATGTGGAGCCCGCCCCTCGTGCACCAGCCCCCGCACCTGCACCTCAACTCTCGGAGTTCTTGCGCGTGCGCCCCCCGATCTTCTCTAGCACCACAAACCCCATGGAGACCGGAGATTGGCTCCGCACCATCGGGAAGAAGTTGGACCTCCTCCCCTGCACCGACCGGGAGAGAGTGGAGTTTGCCACTCATCAGCTCCAGGGTCCCGCCGCAGAATGGTGGGACAACTACCGTGAGTCCAAACTGGAGGACCACGTGGTGACTTGGGCGGAGTTCACCATCGCCTTCCGTGCCACCCACGTCCTCGCCGGATTCATCGCGGTAAAGCAGCAGGAGTTCCACGACCTGCAACAAGGAAGTCGGACTGTCATGGAGTATCTCCATGAATTCAACCATCTGGCCCGCTACGCGCCGGAAGAGGTGTGGACCGACGCCCTCCGCTAGGCCAAGTTCCTCCGGGGACTTAAGGATGAGTTATCCATTCAGCTCGTCGCCACCGACTACGCCGACTTTCAATGGTTGGTGAACAAAGCGCTCATCCAGGAGACTGAGCAAAACAAGTTGGACCTCAAGAAGAGGAAGATGATTGCATTCAAACATCATCAGGCGAACTCTCAGAGGCCCCGCTTCGTCCCTCCGCCACCAGCGCCCACCTACCATCCTTGGCCCGCCTACAAGCCACCTCACGCTGCCGGTGGATCCAACGCCGGGCATCCCCGCCCCGCTCCACCAGCTCCGGCCGCTCAGCCGACGCCCGCCACCAAGGCCCCGATCATGAGGGACCGCCATGGAAAGCCGATCGTCTGCTTCAACTATCGGAAGGAACGGCACTACTCGCACCAGTGTCCTCACCCCAAGCAGCCACAAGGCGCGACACCCAACCAGACGGTTCGTGCCCGCGTCAACCACATCAGCGCGGAGGAAGCTTAGGAAGCTCCTGAAGTCGTACTCGGTACGTTCACCGTAAATTCCATACCGGCTTTAATACTGTTCGACTCTGGAGCAACACATTCCTTCATATCTGAAGACTTTGTGAAAATGAATGAGTTGGAAGTGCTCCCTCTACCCGTCTCCATGGTGATTGCCACCCCCAGCAAGAAAACCTTAGCCCACCTATTCAGCCCTAAGGTAAAGATAGAGATTTAAGGAATATTATTCTGGGTCGAGCCAGTCCTCATCAAGTGCACCGGACTCGACCTCATCCTAGCAATGGATTAGTTGATGAAGCACAAAGGAGTGATCGATTGTGATAGCAAGTCCGTAACTGTGACCAACTCCGAAGGCGAAGCCGTCACTTTTTGGATGATCAACCGCAAACCTCGTGAGGTGTCTCTTCACTCACTAGCCCTAGAGAAAGTGCCCGTAGTCAAGGAGTTCATGGACGTCTTCCTAGAGGACCTGCCAGGGATGCCTCCCAAGCGGGACATCGAATTCAGAATCGAGCTTGTCCCCGGGACCACCCCAATCTCCAAGCGCCCATACCGGATGGCCGCAAATGAACTAGACGAAGTCAAGAGCAACATCGAAGGCCTAGAACAGAAAGGGTACATCCGACTGAGTATCTCACCCTAGGGTGCACCGGTTATCTTCGCCATGAAGAAGGACAAGAGCAAAAGGATGTGCGTGGACTATAGAGCCCTAAACGACGTAACCATCAAGAACAAGTACCCACTGCCTCGGATCGACGACCTGTTCGATCAGCTGAAAGGATCCTCGGTGTTCTCCAAGATTGACCTCAGGTCAGGTTATCACCAATTGAGGATTAGAGAAGAATACATCCCCAATACCGCCTTCACCTCCCTCTACGGACTCTACGAGTATACTGTGATGTCGTTCGGACTCACGAATGCCCCGACCTTTTTCATGAACATGATGAACAATGTATTCATGGAGTTCTTGGATAAGTTCATCGTGGTATTCATCGACGACATCCTCGTCTACTCCAAGACCAAGGAAGAACATGAAACCCACCTCCGTCTGACCCTCGGAAAGCTAAGGGAACAACAATTATACGCCAAATACAGCAAGTGCGAGTTTTGGTCGTCAGAAGTGAAGTTCCTCAGTCATGTCATATCTATCGAAGGAATAGCTGTGGATCCAACCACCGTAGAAGCAGTGACCAATTGGCTACAACCCACGAACGTGACCGAGATCCAGAGTTTTCTCGGATTGGACGGATACTACCGCCGGTTCATCAAGAACTTTTCAAAGATAGCCAAGCCCATGACCAGATTATTGCAAAAGGAGGTAAAGTTTGAATGGACTCCTGATTGTGAAGAATGCTTCTAAACTCTTAAGAAGAAGCTCGTGTCGGCCCCAATTCTGACCCTGCCAGACATCCGGAAATACTTCCACGTCTACTGTGATGCCTCTCGCCAAGGGTTAGGATGTGTCTTGATGCAAGATGGGAAGGTGATATCTTATGCCTCTCGTCAGCTAAGACCACATGAACTAAATTACTCGACCCACGACCTGGAATTGGCAGTCGTGGTTCATGCCTTGAAGATATGGAGACATTACCTTGTGGGGAATCGGTGTGAGGTCTTCACCGACCACAAGAGCCTTAAGTATATATTCACCCAACCGGACCTAAACCTCAGGCAGAGAAGGTGGTTGGAGCTGATCAAAGATTATGACTTGGGCATCCATTATCATCCAGGCAAGGCAAATATGGTGGCAGACGCCCTAAGTCGAAAAGGGTATTGCAACGCCATCATGGTGCAGGATCAGGCTCCTTTGTTATACAAGGAGATGGAAAGGTTGAATCTAGGGATCACCACCATAACGTATCTCGCCGCCCTAGAGACCAGGCTTGTCTTAATAGACCATATCCGGGACACACAGAAGGAAGATTCGGACATCTTGGAAATCCAACAGAACATGAGAAAAGGTAAAGCCCCTGGATTCTCCGAGGACGAGCACGGTACCATCTGGTTCGGAAACCGAATATGCGTGCCCGACAAGCTAGAGTTGAAGGCCCTCATCCTTCAAGAAGCCCACGATACTCTATACTCCATACATCCCGGGAGTACAAAGATGTATCAAGACCTAAAGGAGAAATATTGATGGGTCAGCATGAAGAGGGAAATAGTTGAGTATGTGGCCAAGTGCGACACATGCCGGCGAGTCAAGGCTGAGCACCAGAGACCTGCCAAACTATTACAACCCCTCAAGGTCCCCGAATGGAAGTGGGAAGAGATAGGAATGGACTTCATCACAAGACTGCCCAAGACCCAAGCCGGTCATGATTCTATCTGGGTAATCGTCGACCGACTCACCAAAGTGGCTCACTTCATCCCCGTCAAGACAACTTACACCGTCGCCAAGTTGGCCGAGTTGTATATGACCCGGATTGTGTGCCTGCACGGAGTTCCGAAGAAGATTGTATCTGACCGTGGGAGTCAGTTTACCTCTAAATTTTGGAAGAACCTTCAAGAGGAACTCGGCACCCGGCTGAACTTAGCACCGCATATCATCCACAGACCGATGGTCAAACCGAAAGGGTCAACCAGGTGTTGGAGGATATGCTTAGAGCTTGCGCTCTAGACTTTGGTGGAATGTGGGATAAGAACTTGCCTTATGCGGAGTTTTCCTACAACAATAGCTATCAAGTTAGCTTGCAAATGTGCCCGTTTGAAGCACTTTATGGGCGTAAATGCATAACGCCGTTGCTCGGGGATCAGACCGGAGAATCGCAACTTTTTGGGATGGATATATTGCGAGAAGCCGAAGAAAAAGTCAAGATCATCAGGGACAGATTAAAGATAGCCCAGTCCCAACAAAAGAGCTATGTCGATAACCGACGGAGAGACCTAACCTTTGACGAGGGCGACTATGTCTATCTCTGAGTCACTCCCCTCTATGGTACTCAAAGGTTTAACATGAGAGGCAAGCTAGCACCCCGCTATGTCGGACCTTTTCAGATCCTCCGACGGCAAGGGGAAGTGGCATATCAGCTTGAACTACCTCCATCCTTGGCAGGAGTCCATGATGTGTTCCACGTCTCTCAACTGAAGAAGTGTCTCTGTGTGCCCACCGAACAAGCCGACCTCCAACAGCTCAACGTCCAAGAAGACTTGACCTACATTGAGAAACCCGTCAAGATCCTGGAGACTAAGGAAAGAGTAACCAGGAGCCGTGTGGTTCGCTTCTGCAAGGTTCAGTGGGACAACCACCCCGTTGAAGAAGCCACATGGGAAAAAGAAGACGAGTTGAAAGCCCAATACCCAGAGCTATTCGAGTAACGTTCCAATCTAGAGGACGAGATTCTTTGTAAGGGGGATAGGTTTGTAACACCCCAAATTTTCAGAGAAATAAAAATACCATTTAATATATTTTTCTGGAAATAATTTATTTTGAAATACCTTAAATACGCTTCTAAGCTTAATTGAACTAGAACCTAGATAAAATATCCAAACCAGGGGCTAGAAAATTTTGTATGTGATCCCAAGGCCAAGATATATTTTTGAGAATTTTACAAATTTTTATCACCCTTGGAAGTAGCCCAAATATTTTAAACTAATTTCTGTAATTATTTTTATTCATAAAAGGATTGAAACAGTAACGGGTGTTGACACGAGAACGTGCCCCCGCACTTGGATCAGTTTGACGATCCAAAAGTGTGCGGATACTTAGGGACAGGCCTAAGCGTGACGCAACACCGACGTAGCGTTTCGACTACCCTTAGTCGTGATAAGGGGGTGGAGTCGCTAGACAATCAGATCACACAAAATAATCTAATTAGCCGAAAAAAATACATTAAACAGAATAAAATCAGCAAACTGGTTGGAGCCTATCTGCTTCGAAGTCTGGTGCGAAGGGGTCACCGAAGTATACCTTCGGTGTCCGGTGTGAAGTGTCTCGCCGAAGGGTGCCTTCGGCGTTCGGACTGGTCCGGTCGAAGAAAAACTCCGAACGGATCCGGACGTGACAATCACCTCCGAACGGCGGGGTTCGGCGTGAAGTACAAAATAATAACCCAAACACCGCACGCGAGCGACTTCGCCCAGAGCGAGGTACGAGCATGGCGAAGCCTATTGTGACGAAGTGTGCTGGCGAAGCCTGTAATTTCGCCGAAGGGTGTCGTGACGACCTCCGAAACCGATCTCTCAGCTCCGGACACCTCTGACGAAGTAGCTCCGAACGTGGGAACCTGCAACAAAGAGAGTTCGAAGTACCAATTCGGCCTGAGGACCGAATTCTACTAAGTGTTGCACTAGTAGCGAAGGTAGCAATCTGTTACGCGGATTAGCGGATACTTCACAGGCGAAGTAACAAGGCGATATCAATCTATTACGTAGATTAACAGATACTTCACAAGCGAAGTAACAAGGGTTACCACTGTTCCGAAGTGGCTGGTGGAGGGCTTCCAAGCAAACCCACAAAGATTGCAGAAAGTAAAGGTAAAATAAAGGTACGGTTCAAAGCTAGGGCTTTGTGGTTGATTGTGTTGGGGTGTTTCTGGACTGGTCTCACCCCTATATTTATAGGGGCTAAACTTCTAATCTCTAAGCCTAATCTGATAAGATTTGGCTTAATCACGCGTGAAAAGACTTAGTCAAAATCGGACTCAATCTCTAACTCTGCCCGAAGTGGGCCTTCGGCCAGGTCCGCTGAAGTTTACTCCTCAGGCCAAAGTTTCGGCGAAGTGGGCCTCCGAAGACCTTCGGGCCGAAGGCTGTAGGACGTGTCAGAAGCTTCCAAAGCCCATAGTTTTGTGGGCCTTCAGCCTTGTAGGGCTCTGGCCCAACCCAGGACGTGTATTTTCGGCCCAAATTACCAAAATTGATATTTTGACAATCTTTTTTTTGAAGATAACCAGCAGGAGAGGCTCCTACTGAGGTTATATATTTCAAAGCGAGAACACAAAGGGTACAAGATAAAACCAAGAAGGCAGGGGGCCAAACAAGCTCCCTCACCGAAAACAAAGCTATCAAAATAAAATCAGAATAAGAAACCAGCCAGAAGAGACTCCGAAAACACTAGAACCTAACTAGGGGAAACAGGCAGGCAACAACAACGCTCCACATGAAAACAGAAGACAGGGTCAGGAAATGGTTTGTAACCACACAAGGATTTTATTTCTAACTGGTATTCGAAACCTTTGACTTTGTTGAGCCATCACTTCTTTGAACGATGCAACCCAGTTTGCAATCAGGCCATGTTGCTGCCGAAAGATTTTGTTGTTTCTGTAGATCCAAATTGTCCAAGCACCAGTGACGAGAATCTCCATTATAACCTGTTTATCATTAGTAGCTCTCAAAGCATTTATACGGTTGTGTACATCATCCCCCGCAGCCCAGGAAATCCTGAGTTTCCTCCAGCAAGCTTTGGCAAAAGCACAGTCTAGAAAAAGATGTTGTGAAGATTCTAAGCTTTGTGTACTGCATAAAGAACATTGACATTCATCTGCCGTCTGGAGTATCTGCTTTCTTTGGAGTATGTCCCTAGTATTCAATCTGTCCTGTAGAAGCAACCAGAAAAACACCTTCAATTTGTTTGTACATTGACACTTCCAAAGCCATTTGAACACCGGGTGCACTACAAGGTTCCTAAAAGTATACTCATACAAGTCCTTTGACGCAAATGTTTTGTCGCTCCAGATGAAACGCCAGCAATCCTGACCAATTTCACTTTGAACAAAGTGGCTAAGAAGCCACTGCAACTGAGTAAGTTCATATGTCGCTTCTATTGATAGAGGAAGGTAGAAAAGTTGAGAAAGATCAGTCTGCTCCTTGAACTTCCTAATTGAGTAATCTTTTTTCTTGGCAAACGTGAATAATCTTTGAAAGAGCATACATGCTGGCTGAACACCCCAGCAGTCCGACCAAAGAGACACAGATGCTCCATTTCTCACAATCGGTCTTGCGATTGCCAAGAAAAGAGGAGAAAGTTTCATGAGCCCCTTCCACCATGGCGAGCCTCGATTGCACCTACTATGTGGCACCACCCCCTCTCTGTAAATATTTTGCCACACGAAATGAACCCACGGAACATCCCTATTATTGTAGAATTTATCTAAATGTTTGATGAGAAGAGCATTATTTTGTGTTCTGATGTTGATAACTCCCAAACCACCTTTATCCTTGGGAACACACACCTTGCTCCAACTGATAAGCGACCGTGAGTGCTCGTTTGGATTGTACCCACGTCAAAGGCAATGACGCCTGACCTTGTCAATGCGCTGTGTTACCTTAACCGGAAGCTGAAACATGCACATTGAATAAGTCGGAAATGATGTCAGGACGGTGTTAACAATCTGTAATTTCCCAGCCGTTGATAACCAGAAAGATGTTGCAGCTAGCCTTCTTTCTATTTTTTGCTATCAACAAGTACACTCTAAGTTTAAGGTGTGACCATAAACAATAAAATGCTATTTTTTTGTGGATCCCACTATAAATGGATCCACTTTAATGCTATTTTTTTAGTTTCTTCCATTATACCTGTGACAATAACAAATATCATTTTTTTAGATTCCACCTTAATACTATTTGGATGGATACCCTTAGATACTCTTCTTCTCACATTTATAGATAAAACTATTAGTAGTACCGATCACTATTGACATCAATTCTTCAAAATCAATTAGAGACTATATGCAAGTTATAAAAATCAAACAGAGATATATTCCCACAATCAAAATAGCACCGAGGACAAGAACAGCTTCTATACAGTGTTCCAGTTGCCATATAATGGCCTCAATTGAACTGTTTCCATCATCAGGTTGCTTGAAATCTACAGATGGCATTCCTTACGCAGCCTCTGGTTGTATTTTCTCGTAACTAAATTGGAGATTGACCAAAATATGGCATATCTCATGTCCAAAATGTATAACATCTCAGCTTTGTACACACTCACTAGTTCTCTATATCAATGACACTACCATTCCTGACTGGCCTCACCTGCCTTTCTATGTCATGGGCAGTAAGGTTGCTGCTCACCGGCGTTCTTGGCGTCGAATCTCTAGACAGGCTCAAGGACCGCTTCTTTGGTAGCTCCCTGCCATCGACGAATGAGATGAACCTTCTGAAGCTGCGCCTTGGTGACTCTTTTGGGGCCATTGATTCATCTGGAGGTTCATGTCGGAGGTATTTGTATATAATGATGCCAAAGTAGATGAGCAGTGCGATGACACATGCCACACCACAGATGAGGAACAGGCCCCAAAAGCTCTCAAGGCGCAGCTGATTTGAGTCAATAAACTCAGTGTTGTCAGCTGTGCACTTGTCTGTCTTGAGCCACTTGTCGTGGATCCGCTGCAGTTCCCCGTTCTCCGACAGTAACAGGATTGCAGTCGACAGGTCAACTTGCAAAGGGGAGTCTCTTGGAAATGCCTGATAGAGTGAACCTTGTTAAGCACTTGAGTTTTAATCATGAAACACAAGAATGTACATATTTTACACTTCTACATCAAATAAGTGCGTTAAAATACGTTGTCAGCTATGTTGACAATAGGCACAATGTACAACTCGTTAAACTTAAAACTGAAAAAGTTGCCATATGTATTCAGTATATTTCTAGGGAGATGTGATTTCCGAATTTCAATGCCAACTCGCTTTCTTTGTTTTTCTAATCCATGTTAATAAAATAGGTTTGAATGTACTTACGAAGCCCCATCCTCTACTGGTGAAATCTGAGCCGGCAATGGCAATCTTGCAGTAAGTTGACAAAAACAGTTCAACATAGGGCCGCTCATCTACAATGGCACTGACACCTCCTTTCTTAGGGCCTCGCTTGAGTGCATCAGCATATTCTTCTGGAGAACCAAGAGCTATCAGCCTTGACCGTGAGATGTTCAGCTCCTTGACCATGTATTCCTCTGCAAAAGAACCAACTTGGAAACCAATTGGATAATCACTACTTTTCAGGTCATCGATTCCTCTTATAGAAGTTTCAAGTTGTTGAACCGTCAGGATGGATGTAAGACTTGCAGTATAGCTGGATTGAATGATTAAAACAACAAACAGCCATATGATCAAGACACCACGTCCTAAGGTGCTCATGGTATTTTCTCCTGGGAGCCGATAGAGATGAAAACAATCTGTCAGACCAAAATATTACTTTGAACCCCAAAAAAACATGAATGGAAAAGGTTGGTGTACTCACTATGTGCAAAAAACAGGGTCGAAAAGCTGAACCTGCAGCATCAAAATTGAGATTAAAGTCACAAATTTGGTAGCAAATAAGCACACCATCGAGAGAGCAAAAACAAAAGAAACAGTAGGTAATTCATCATACTATCATATGAAATAGACTCTACATATGCAGAGTATGTAAAACAAAGTTTCAGTTCATTGTTCATAAGTATGTCGTTTGGACGTGCTAATTGGAGAACGTCTATGTAGAAAAATATATATGTAAAGTGTAAACATCATTTTAAGGTGCCAGCTATGTGCAGTGTATTGCACAGTATTTGTATAGATATATCTGCAGATTGACTGATAGATGGGCAGATGACACAAAATGTTCAAATAAGCTCCTTACCAGAAAATGGTCATTATTTGTTCTCGTGGTGTGCCACGGAATTCGTCATTGATTCGATGTTCAAGAATCCAAACAGCTACACCCACGATAAGGAAGAACAATCCAGTAACACACCACATCTGCAGAGTGAATGGCTGCAAGAATGCCCAGGAATTTGTTATATGCTTTTTAACTGGAGCCAGGATAACCAGGCCTGATTCAATGAAGGGCTGGGTGAAATCGGTAGTTACAGTCCGGCTCATTGTAATCGCAATATCCCCTATCGCGGCGTCAAACTCCTGCAGGATAAGAGAAGTCTGATCAGTATCATATGATAGAATGTGAAGAAGAACAAAAAACAAACCATCGCCAGTCCATACTTACATTATCCTCAATCATTTGTACGAGTTTGTCATAATGAGGATTTTCAGTGCCACTCCCAAAAGGTATGAACTTGTAGGTAACAGGATAAGGAAGCAAAGCCAATGCCTGAGTAAAGACATCAATGCAATAGCCCTTCATTGACCCAGTAACATTATCTTTCATGACAAACTCTTTGAAGCTAAATCTGTTGGGGACACCAATTTTCAACTCCTTGGCATTAGAAGGAAAGACCCAGCCTCGAGGCTTTTGTGCAGTCTCCCCAGGCCAAATAACATCATAGAGATGTTGATTAGCAAGAGAACTGTTAGGAGGCTTTGAATAAAGAACCTCAGGACGAACAGTCGACAACAAGCGAGAATAATTTGACCAATAGCCAACTGTCCGCATGACATTTCCAATGATATTTATGACATCATAGGCGGGATGAATGAGGTCACCGGCAGCATTAAATTGCACTTGCCCAGAAACCCCCGTGAAGTTTACCTTTTTTATCTTCTCCAACAAGTTATTTCCCATATCAAAAACACTCATTGCTTCAAGGTGAAGAGTTCCACCAGCTTCATCATGCAACCTTGAGTCATTTGAAAAGGAAATCCTCCCACCATCATCAAAGAAAGCATCCAAAGCCCGAGCTACTGCCCATACACTATCGTAAACATAAAAACCATATGAACTTGTGTGGAGATCACTGTAGTTGTACATCTTGCTTACCCTGCTCCACTTGGAGATCAACTTACTCTTCATCTTTGAGTCAGGGATGTGGGAGCGTAAAGTAAGAACACCTTGCATTCCATATATAGTCTCATCAGGAACCGACGAATTAGCATCGAGATAAGCAGAAAGCCAATCAGTTGCAATCCAGACATAACCATTTTCCATCATTTTTAGTTGGTTGGCCAGAGAGAGAATCTTTAGTCCATGTACAGCACTAGTATGGAGGATGATAACACGAGACTCCATATAACTAACACTGATCAATAAATTCATGAGGTCACTCTTTCTAGCATTTGAAGGAAATCCAACCTTGTAGGAAATTTTGCAGCGCCTTAGAGCAAGTGCATCATCCAAAGCTGCAATGCCATTTCGGCCATAATCATCATCGAGATAAATGGCAGTCACTAACTTCCACCGGTAGTAGTCAACAATTGCAGCCACAGCGTCCATTTGATAGAGATCACTCGGACAAGTTCGAACAAAGAATGGGAACTGAATTGATGACAGAGTTGCATCAGATGCAAAGGACATTAAAGGGACTCGGAGCTCATTTGCTACAAATGAAATGATATGAGCAATTGTGGAGCACTGTGGGCCAATGATTGCAATAACATCAGTCTCCATGAACTGCAAAGCTGATACAAGGGAATGCAGTACAATAAGAACTCCATAACACAAGCAAAATTTATTTAGGCAAATAAAATATAAGTGACATGACAGCTAGACTACCTTGAACCATCCCAAGGAAACCATCATCACAATTTGTATCCTTCATGTCAACTTTTAATGTTGTTCCATTTAGAATTGTTGAATCAGAATTAATATCCTCCAAGGCTGCATGGATAGCAACCACTGAAACACCCCCAATAGTGGAGTTAAATCGAACAATGGACCCAATATTTACAACAGAAGGCCTTGCAGCTAAGCTCTTGTAGATTCCATTAGGGACGTGGACCAGCGAGAGAACCAACAGCATGAGACAAGTTATTTTCATCGTGGTTCAAATGGTGTAAAATGTACAGGAGACTTATTCACATCTTTGCAAATTATTAACCAATTGGAAAAACCCTGCCAAAAAATATAGAGATCTGTTATTGGGGTAACAAATTAACAAAGTATAAATCATAACTCTTTATCCTCAAATTAGCACAGGAAGCTTCAGTTCAGCAGTTAAAAGTTTTTTTTTTAAAAAAAGGAGCCCATCAAAGTAACAAAACAAATGTCATATGAAGGAAGCGATTATGAGGGAAAAAACATCAATAGATGGATTATATATTGCAAAACAAGCAATTTGACATAACAAAGGAGGATGATTGAACTCAGTAACAAATCACAACACTGATGAACATTTCGCTCAAAGAAAGGTAATGTGGATCGAAGTTTCATCTGGCATGTGCAATTCGACATCAGCTTTGTTCATATGGGCTCGTCCAACAAACGAAGAAGTAAGAAGCAACGTGGTCCTTCAGTGAAATCCAAACGCTGATGTTGCCATCTCAACTCTCTCCACAAATTCCAATTTCCCACGCACTTTTGCTAAGAAGAGAACAGAAGCTGCAGGGCCAATCACTCAATCATTGGATTATGCCAGGCTAAAAACCCACGGTATTTGTTATATTCCTTGTGCCAATCAGGCAGGAACAAACAGACAGGCAGAATATACAATGTCCCCCTAGACTTTCAGGGCCTCAGGGTTGCTTCTGAGGAAGGAAATGTCAATCAAACAAAGGATCTAAACAGAAAAAAGCATCCTTTGATGTGTTTTGCGCCTATCTGTATGTAGCAATGAAAGATGAACGGATTGAATCTCCAAGAACTCAACTCATGGACACCGAAGGCCAACATTCGGACTCCCGAAGAATGTCAAGAACTACTGATGGTAACTAGGAACAGTATTACTTTGGGATGAGCGACCAGTAGGGGAGGGGAACCAGTCCAAGAAGACAACTTTCTCGCGAAATCTCGCTCAAAACCCAGATTTTGACAGGCATTGGCAGGAGCCAGGAGAAAAAGATGGGATCCGAGGCCAAGAATGAGAAATGGCACAAAGATGCGTGCTAGCTCTGCAGTGGAAGCGATCTAGGAAGAAAAGTTTTCAACTTACTGGTCGAATTTGGTGCTCCCCGGAAAGAGGAAATCTTGTGCTCGCCGGCACTGGCCGCTGGTCGACTCCTCACTCCTCCGGCCTCCGGGCCACATGAGCTTTCCTGAAGCTCATTTTCAACGCTTTTCTGGTGCTGGGTATATAGGAGGAGAAAGGGAGATCATGGCAGATGGGACCCCACGAAAGCAAATGCTCCGTGCATACAGTGCATTGCAAGATTGTACTGATATGACATTTGTTATTACATCACAGTTCTAACGATGTTTTAAACTTTTATCACACCATTTGAAAATTTATCTTATTTAAAATTTTATACAAATATATATATAAATAAGTTACGATGGAAGGATCTTTAATAATAAAATAAATTATAACAAAATAAGTGATATTTCAAAAGGATTTTTTAGTAAAATGAACCGGTCAAAAGTTGTTATAAAATGAGGAAGTACTATATTATGTCACGTAGAAGTGGATTCTTCGCTGCAGAGACTAACGGAAGGCTGAATGAACTGTTTTTAAATTTATTCAAAAATTTGTACAACATTTTAATATATTTTTAACAAATTTTTAGATGCGGGTTTGGAGTTCGAGCCCTAATTGTGCTAGGCCTACCTCTACCCCTGCTGCTTCATCGGTATACACTATGTTATCTATATGGTATATCGATTTGATTTTAATAATGATTGTACTATGTCAGCTATTTTGGTTAATGTATTTTGTATTAGTCAAATTTGCATTTTAAATTTTATTTAAGATATCATACAACAGTAGTGGTTAGTATCCAAATGTAATTAACAAGCTTTCTAGATTGGATCAGGGAAGAAGTAACCCACTTGTTAGAAAGATAGATAGGAACAAAGACATGTGATTAAGAATTAGATTCCTTCCGTGAATACAGTTAAAAAACACACATCCTTAATTTTCTATTAGCTATATGTTGGTTTCGACCGTTGCTAGCTATCTTTAATTTTCTATTAATGACATGTCTTTTTTACCAGCTACTTCTGAAATTTAAAACTGAAATAAAAGATTTAGATGCATAATCTAAAAATAAACTAAAATTTAGAAACTAAGAAACATCAAGATTGTTATTAACTAGATACTCAAACTATATAGTTACCTAAACCAACTAGCTACTAAAAATCTTTGGCTACAAAAACTGAAACAAATAAACTCTAAAGGTAAGATATAGATAGATGATTTCTCTCTTCTCACTCCGTGTTTACAAATTACAATCTATTATAAAATACGGACTAGTAGATAAAATCCTGGGTGGTCGAGTTTTTAAGATGATAAAATTACACCATTGTATGCCATTTATTCGGTTTGTGTAACCATTTGATTAAATATGTTTAAAAATTAATTAAAAAGAAATGGGATAATCGACGGTAAATTACCTTGATTACGAAAAATTTGCACGTATGTCACCCACATAAAAAATTGTTAATTATTTTATTTTTAGTGCATATAACAATTAACACTATCACAAAAACGGTATTTAGTGACGCAGCTTTAGTGACGGATAAAAGACACGCGTCACTAATATACTTTTAGTGACAGGTGTGTTTATATCCATCACTAAAGATCTACCTTTAGTGACGGGTATCAATGATGTTCGTCACTAATGAGTTGTCAAAATTAGTGACGCGTGAATATCTAGACACGTCACTAAAAACCTACCTTTAGTAATACGTAAATATCTAGACCCGTCACTAAAGACTAATGCATATGAAATTTTTTGAAAATTTGGGTGGGAAGAAGAATACTAGTCCGAAAATTTGGGCGGACAGAAGAACCCTATTATAAAGTCATGTCTCCTCTCTTCAATTTTTATTCTCAACCATTCTATAAATTCTCTCCCTTGCTATCTCTACTTGATCTTTACCATTTTCATCTTGATTAAGCTCTATCAATAGTGGACGATGTCACTACAAGACCTACTCAATTGCGACTGGCGTTACTTCATGTTCTATCCGACCATGAGTTCATTAGTATTGGACGACTTCAACAAAGGATACATAGTTATTACAATTGCTTCACCAAATCCTATTGATTTCTCTCCTCTTTTGTTATCGCCTCTTTATCTCCTTTGTCATCGTTGTCTCTCCTCCTCTATTTTGTCTCAAGGTAGATGTCTCACTGACGATGACCACATGAAAAGCATATCAAGACAATGACAAAAATAATAGAAAGAGTGCCTTCATGACCACCTTGGATTTATTATTCTTCTTCATCATCATCATCATCGTCTCTCCTCCTCTATTGTGGCTCGAGGTAGAAGCTTCACTGATGATGACCACACGGAAATCACATCGAAATGATGATTAAAATGACGAAAAGAGACCCTCTATGATCCTCTCAGATATAATCGTTAACTCATTTGAACTGAAATAAACTAAACGAAAATATATAGAACAGATCTGAAATAAAAAAATCTACCTTTAGTGACGCGTGAACATCTTTACCCGTCACTAATGGTCACCTTTAGTGACAGGTATAGATGTATGTACATCACGCGTGAACATCTATACCCGTCCCTAAAGGTATCTTTAGTGACGCGTGAACATATATACCCGTCACTAAAGGTGACCATTAGTGACGGGTAAAGATGTATACCCATCACTAAAGGTCACCTTTGGTGACAGGTGTATACCCGTCACTAATGATAGGTCATTAGTGACGCGATAAGGGTGACGGGTACGATATCTGTTACTAATGATTGTTATGATCCATTACTAATTACCATTTTTTAGGTAGTGTAATCTACTCATTACGTAAAAAAATTAATTATTACATATACGTAGACCCCTCACGTATTAAAGAAATGTTATATGAACTATATTTCTAAGAAGTAATAGGTAACCGATTTTAAATTGGAACAATTGAGTCATTAGATGACCCGTAAAATTTGTAATACCGTAAAATTCTCCTTTTAAAATGTACGTGATTTGTAACCGCCCCTGATAGTTGTTTAGAAAAATTTCTATAGACGTGTGTGTGAATATATGAGTCTATAATAAACTTTTGTAAGAATTATATAGATGCATATTTTCCGGGTTTCTCGTTATGCTGAGATCATTGGAATATTTCGTGGCCTGCTGCTTGATTCGATTAGAATAAATTAACCAAGGCATGATCTGATCATGAGAATGTGGATGGAATGAATTCATTCCTCTTGACTCCCAGTCCCAGATAGGAATGGAATGGGGTCTGCATCATCGCTCTGTCTACATCTCAGCATCGATCTCAGATCAAATGATCATTACATCTGCATGCATCTTTTGTTCTGATATGTAATTGTTTAGAATGTGGAAAATCTCGACTGCATGAAAAGTTTATACAATGTAAGATAGAGTATCTGAATCCAAAACATTATTGGACTATCTATCTCTTCCTTTTCCTTTTTTGTATTCAGAGACCGACAAAGAGTATGAGCCTCACAGGATATGTAATTCAATCTTCTAATTGTTTTTTTTATATTTTGAAGTGCATTTATCAAGGTTAAAAATAATTTTCACGGTTACCTTAATTAGTGGTTCTAGAATTTAGAAAGATTAAAATAGTCTAAAAATGAGCGAGGGGAAAATATTAAACGGGCCGTCAAAAGAAAATATATGCAAATTCTATAATGTGGATTATACTCAAAATACGATCAATTAAAGTACTAGTTTGTACTTTTAAATTGACCACTAAAATTCATTAATAGAGCGATTTTATGGTTCATATGAGTTTTCGGTGTTAATTTTGATGTGTCCTCGTTCCGAAAAATTTCTAACATTAATAATATTACCAGTAAAATAAACAATTAGTAGCAATGCTTCTCCAGTAAAGTGCTAGCTTCTGGAAGCTACTGGATTTATCTTATTTAGCAGCAAGTACTTGATTAGCTAGTTTTCAGCCAAAAGTATCTAATTGTTAATGTCAATGTAAGTGATCAATTGGGCTGTAATTTGTACATTGAATTGAACAAAAGTTGAGCAAGACAAACAGTGCAAGAACTGCTCCAGATAAAATCAATTAAATCAAACGTGTTCCACGCGAGGAGTCAACGGCATGTACTGACGAAGCCAAGGTTGAAGCATCGTTGTCATCTTTCATGGCCCATCTAACTAATTAATTAATGTGGTTTTGTAGCAAATTAGTTGCATATATGAGCCTTTCTCCGGCCTGATCCTGTTTTCTCAAAGGTGGTTTCCCTTGGAGCCATGGTTTTATGGCGTTTGATTGTTTTCTAGCTCATGGGTTTTTAAGGGTGTTTGTTTCCTCTAATAAATTTAGTCTCGTCACATCGAATGTTCAGATACTATTTTGAAGTATTAAATATAAACTATTTATAAAACTCATTCATAATCGATGTATTATTCACGAGACAAATTTAATTAGCCTAATTACGCCATGATTTGACAATATGATGCTACAGTAAACATTTGCTAATCATAGATTAATTAGGCTTAATAAATTCGTCTCGTAAATTATCCTTCTATTCTGCAATTATTTTTATAATTAATTCATGTTTAGTCATTCAAATCGATGTCCAAATATCCGACATGACACAAACTAACATACCCCGTACAATGGTAATAGTACTCTCAAGTCTCATCCATTACTTGTTAAATTTTCAAAGGTTAATTATAGCATGTGCCAAGGACGAAATGCCTGTATTTTTATGGCGTTGATCATATACCTGTGAAAATCTCTTGGTCCATCTTCTCAAAAGGAGAGTGATGGACATAGCGAACATCATGTTTGTTAGGTTCATCTTCTGTGAAACAATCTGATGATGTATTTAATTATATAGCTTCGTTGAGTTTTGTAACCTAGCTAATTTGATAGAGGTAATGAGTCGTTTTTAACTATATTTGTTATCCAACTTATATATTCTTGTATTAGTTTTAATAATGGGGTGTTTAGATCAAGGAGCTAAATTTTAGCTCACATGTCACGTGGGATATTTGGACATCAATTTGAAGGATTAAACGTGAACTAATTATAAAAATAATTATAGAATCGGAAGATAATTCGTGAGACGAATTAATTAAGCCTAATTAATCTATGATTAGCAAATGTTTACTGTAGCATCATATTGTCAAATTATGGCACTATTAGGCTCATTAGATTCGTCTCACGAATAATCCACCAATTATAAATGAATTTTATAAATAGTCTACATTTAATACTACAAAATAATATTTAAACATTAGACGTGACGAAGGCTAAAATCTTAGGCCACCATCTAAACACCCCTAAGATTTAACACCAATGAAAAAATATATAGCGTGACGTGTGTTAGTAAAAGTGAGAGATGGGGGTAGTTGCTAGTCACACTTCAATCAGGATTAATTAGACGTTGAGACGATGAAAATGCCAGTTCGACCAACTTCCGTCAGAACTCGGAAGTCCTCCAGATTCTTTCAGAAAAAATACACTACTTTTCCTGCGAATCAAACAGCTAATAAAATTCATATTAATACTTAAAAGAAGAAGATAGTGACGGTGAGCCTTCTTCTCGTAGTAAATCAAAATCAGACGGCCGTAGAAGCTACAGCAATTTTTATAGCAAATAATGTGAGCCTTTTCTGTTCTCTCTTACAGTATCTCATGTGCTTGATCGGCAGTAGAAGTTAGGTATTTTTAACTTTCCTTGTTGCTTGGCCTTGTACGTAGGAACAAGCTGGTCAGGCAATTGCATATCTACTACTTTTGGAGTTGTCGATTCAGAGTATGTACGCGTGGACGCATGCTTTTTCTTTTAGATAATAATGGATTAAAAACCGATTTCTATGTCTACTAAAGTGGATATATATATGTGTCTTTCTCTTTCTCACTTTGAGCACGTTAGAAGACTGGATTAATTAGAAAATCAACATTAACAAAAACGAAATACCCATGAACTACAAAGTAATCAAAGAAAAGTGCGTGTTTAATTTTAAGACAAATGGAGCTTGTATTAAGCTCGGAAAACTGCATCAAGACTGGTAGAACCATTCTTTGCTTTGGAGTGTATTATTGACGGTACACTTCAAAGATTATTCAAAGCACATGACGCATATATTCCCTTTGCTTGGACGTAGAATTAACTACTCATTTATGCTATATTAAAATCAAGAACCGTATTAATATAGAACCTATTAATACTAGTTTGTGTGAATGCCTAATAATCCAACAATAAGGTTTTTGAAGTTATACCCTAAACCTATTATCTCCAATTGGGATGATCTTCTTACTTGTGCTAAATTAGGGGTATATTATTAACTAAGTAAATCCATAGGTGCTTGTGAGTTCACTTTTAAATTTTAACTAGCTCCTTAGATTATAAAGTTTTTTAAAACAAACTCTTAGTTATACAGAGACTGAGCTGAGTAACTAATTTATTTTTTTGATACTAATTTAGCTAAATCGTTAGAGATTTAGAAGTAACTATAGATATCATAATTTTTTCCAAACAGCATTACAAACGTACGTAGTAGCATGGACGGTGTATCCAAGTGAAGTTGCCACCAACAAAAAGCAACAAGTAGCTAGCATTTGCCTTTGCAGGTCAGCCACGGATTGGGATTCGATTCTTTCAGTCGCAACACATTCTGAATTCTGACCAGACACTGTTAGTTTCTTCCGCACTCAAACTGATCTCTTTACCAAAAAAAAAATAGTGAACTGGAGCACATGTTTTTTTATAAAAAAGCGAGAGGACTGCTTTCGTTCAATAGATAGGAGACAAAAAATCATACGGCGAAATACGGAGAGATGAGAAAAATGAAGAAACAGATAGGGATTCAATAGATAAGAGACAAAAATCACACAACGAAATACAGAGAAATGAGAAGGATGAAGAAATAGACAAGAAAGAGATGTCTAATGAGACAAAGATAGAGGGATGATGAAACATAACATGACAGTGTGAGGGAGCAGTAAAGAACATGTTTTGGACATCTGCTTTCTTCATTTGACTACTCTCTTCACCAAGTCACTGGATTTTCCAAGGAGGAATGAGCTTGATGATGAGTCAACACTGGAAGTGTCACTTTTGAGCCTCTATCACTAATGGTAGCTCTTCTCCACTCCAGATAGGCGAGCTATGGTCTTCACAATCTTCTTGGTATTCTCCACAACTTTTTTGGAGAGATCATTGGGTTATCTTCCGGGCCATCTAGGAGGTGGCAACCTCCAAGAATAACAAGCTGCAATCAAAGCTAAGAGAAGACAATCAAGCGCCGAGGAATGCAAATGCTCGCTATAAAATACTCTCTTGATCACCCTTTCCTTCCCAACCACTCTAGTGCTCAAGGTATTCTCCACGACCTTCTTGGAGAGATCAACGGGTTCTCCTCCGAGCCATATAGGAGGTGGAAATCTACAAGAGTAACAAGATGCAATCAAAACTAAGAGGAGACAATCAAGTGCCAAGGAATGCAAATGCTAGCTATGAAATGCTCTTTTGATCACCCTTTCCTTCCCAACCACACTAGTGGTCAATTCTAGGTGCTCAATGGTGGGAGATACTCTTTAGTGCTCAAGTGAGTACCAAAAATCTAGCAAAGGAGCTATAGAAAGGGTTTAAATACCCACACACACTTGAACTAGAAGTTAGGCAAAGTGGGTGAACTATCTGCGCATTGTTGGTATGACCTCCCATCTTGGGCTGGTCAGATCGACCCCCTTATAACGGCTAGAAAACTAGCCATTTTGCTGACGTAATAGGGTCACCCAGTTTAACTGGCCATGTTGGCCCAGTCGGACTGGACCTGCCCGGTCGGACCGGCCATCGGCTCGGTCAGACCGATAGTGGAGTTTTCGACTTTGGAAAACTGCAAGAGAAAAAGCGGAGCACACCTATCAGATCAGCCCTCCTGACCGTTCGGACCGATACCCCCATGTCGGTCTGACCGCCTATTCTAGAAAAATAGGGAAAAAACTTGCAACTATTGCTACTCAAACATGTGACCAAAAGCTACTATATGCAATGCAAATTGACACTTGAAAAATCAACTCATAGCCAAGATGCAACCCCTCTTGATAGTACAACAAAGTTTAAAATTAAACCTAGTCTAATTGATCGCTTCAAACACCTTGATCAATTTCCTAGCTACCTCAACCTTTTTGCCATCACTTTTCAACATGTCATTTCACCGGGGTTTTCATCTTGTGCTCCATTTGCGCAGGACCTAATCACTTCCTTTACACTTAAGAAAAATATTAGTCTACAAGCGTGTACTTGTCATTAATTACTAAAACTCACTTGGGACCTAGACTTTCACTGTTTGCATTGATCCAATGAAAAGTCATGCGGTTTCACTCTTTTCAAATATTCCACTGTGTATGGATGAAAATCCCATTGAAGAACCTCCTGTGCTGCTCAGGAAAGATTTATTAGATTTATACCTTTGGCATTCAGAATAGAACTGTTGTAGATTTTTGTCAATGCATTTAATAAGCCATATGTTTCCTTGAATGATTGTTAGGTGGAAAATTGGAATTGCTGAAAGCATAGATTTTATAAGAGTTTATCTCCTGACCTTGTTAATCATCTTATTCTTCCAATTTGCTAATTTGACGCTCACTTTGTCAATTGGGGGTTGCACAAGCAACTTCTTAAATTAGGATGTGTGCAAAGGCTGGGAAAAATATCAATGATATCTTGAAACTGGTCTAGGTTAATGTCGATTGGTGGGAGCTCAGACTCGGAGATATTTACATGTAAGCTAGAAGCTTTTCCAAACGTTTCAAGGATGCTTTTGACAACAGCAAACTAAATGGGGCAATGTTTGAGAAAAATCCAAACATCATTGGCATACATTGAGGCTCGGAACTTTATGTTGATGTTCTCAAAGGGGAATAACACATCTTGAATTTTGGCTAATACTAAGAGCTTGTGCAAAGGATCGATGGCTAAAATGAAAAGGAGCGAGGAGAGGGGGTGAAGCATCTAGACCCCTTATGTGGTTTTGGTAATTAAATGACAAATGTGATTAGTGGACTAACCATTGTTTGCAAGCTGTGATTGTGATAAGTTAGGTCCACAAGAATGAAGAAAAGGATGAAGTGACCCAATTAAAATTGATGACGACGAAGAAAAGTTCATTTGAAGGTAAAGAGCCTAAAATTTGATCAATGAGATGGGATGATCAAATAGGCTAGTTTCTCGCTTTTGTTTTGCCGTACTATTAAGACGGGTTGCAAAATAAAGTTGGAAATGACTTCATGCCACTTAGACATTGCATATCATGAAAAACATTTTTGGCATTTTCTGGAGAGATCGGTCTGACCGCAGTGTTAATTTCGGTCTAACCAAAATGTTTCGGCCAGACCGTTAATTTTGTCGGTCAGACCGAAGTGGAGTCAGAGAGCAATTTTTCCAGATGCACCAAAATTTTCCTAAGTGCAGAAGTTCGGTCTAACCGCCGTACAATGTTCGGTCTGACTATTAATTTTTCTGGTCAATCCGAACTAGCTACACAGAGCATTTTTTGGGTGAAAAACTTTCGAGTCAAAGTCCCAGGTTGTCGGTCAGACCGTGCATCTGGCCGGGTGGACTGAAGTGGTCGGTCAGATCGAAGTGACCACGTTGGTCAGACTGAAGTGGCTATGAGTTGACAATCAATGGTCATTTTTCTATCCGTTGAGTAAATTGTCGGTCCGACCGACAATTGTACTCCGGTCTGATCGAAGTATTTGCAGAATTGTGATTTTGACTCCAACAGTTAGTTTTCATTGTGGGGGCTATTTATACCCCTCACCCATGGACAAAAATTTCTTCTTGGCTCCTGGTTTTATTGGCTAACACCATTGCACACCTCTCACACTCATTTGAGCACAGAATTCACTTTGTTGGTGTTGAGAGAAAAGAGAGCCTTTTGATCAAGTGCATTGCATCATTGTAGTGATTAAGTGGCATTTGATCATCTCCAAGCTTTATAGTGCACCTTATTACTTTTGGAGGTTGCCGCCTCCTAGACGACTTGGAGGAATTGTCAGGTGATCCCTCCGAGAAGTTTGTGGAGGAGACCCGGTGGATTTGTGAGTGGCTCGGCGTTCGCCATCTCCGGAGTAGAGCAAGAATAGCCCTAGTGATCGAGGCTTGAGAGTCACTTCGGATCCACTCTCACTTTGCCCACTCCTTGATGAAGATGTTTGGTGGCTCGGTGATTGAGAGGAGGAGTTGGATTCGCCTCAACGGTGATGTAGGAAGCTGGCAAGCTTCCGAACATCGGTGAAACAATTCTTTGTCTCACTTGTGTTATTTACTTTTAAGCAATTTACTTCAAGTTTGTTAATTAGTAGAATTGCTTGAGCCTCCTTCAACCTAGGATTGCAAAACTTTAATTAGTTGATTAATTGTGCCATCCTTGTTCCTAGCCTAGAAATTTTAGGTTAAGGTTGTTTAGAAATTTTAATTTTAAATCACCTATTCACCCCCCTCTAGTCAACATCTTGATCCTACAAGTGGTATCAGAGCTTGATCTCTCTTTATTGGGTTTAATCACCTAGAGAGAAAAGATATCGCATGAGATAACTAACGTAGGCAAGGCTCCCATGTTTAGTGGTACAAATTATTCCACTTGGAAAATTAAAATGACCATTTACCTCCAAGCTATGAGTTTTGATCTTTGGTGTATAGTTGAAGAAGGCTATGCTATTACTGGTGAAGTAACTCAAGTAGATCGCCGCAATTTTCAACTAAATGCTTAATCCAAGAATGCAATTTTCAATGCTCTCTCTCAAGAAGAATTTAATAGGGTGAGTAACCTTGACACCGCTTATGAGATTTGGATGAAGCTTAGTGATATACATGATGGAACAAGTGAGCTCAAGAGTGCCAAGCCTCACTTTCTAAAAATTCAATATGAGTCATTTACAATGCTTCCGGATGAGTCCATCAATAATATGTATGGTCGGCTCAATGTGATAGTAAATGAGCTCAAGGGACTTGGTGCAACCTATACGGACTCGGAGGTGGTCCACAAGATACTTAGAGCTCTACCGGAGAAGTTTCATACTCTAGTTACACTCCTTATCAACTCGGATCTATCCACAATGACTCCAGCCGGCTTGTTGGGAAAGATCAATACAAATGAGCTATACAAGACAAAGAAGCAAGAATTAGAGGAAATTTCATCCTCTAAGAGAAAGAACATAGCCCTCAAGGCCGAAGTTAAGAAAAAGGCAAAATCACACAAGACTGGTGGTGATGAAGGAGATAACACCGAAGAGGAGCTTACACTCATCACTGAGAGGTTCAATGATCTCATGGAAAGAAAAAGAGGAAAAGAGAAAACATCAAGTTCAAACTCTTATAGAAGAAGAGAAAGGAGGTCATCACACAAAAAGAATATTAGATACTTGAGATGTTTTGAGTGTGGTGAAAAGGGACATTTTGCATCAAATTGTACCATAAAAGAGAATGATGAAAAGAAGCCCCCAAAAGATAAGAAGAATGGAAAGAAAAAGTTTTTTATAAAGCTCAAGAAAGGCACAAGAAAGTTTGAAGCTTTTATTGGAGAGTGGGACTCAAATGAAGAAAGCTCCGGCTCAAGCTCCTACTCCGATTCCGGTGAAAGTGATGAGGGGACACCAAAGAAGAAGGCTATGGCGGGAATCGCCATAACCAAGGCTTCACCATCACTCCCACCTTTTTGTCTCATGGCAAAAGGGTCCACCAAGATAAATTCAAATAATGATAGTGAAAGTGAAGAAGAAGAAAATGAGTTTTCATATGATGAACTAGAAAACATTAGGGAGCTTCATGATTATAGTGAAAAGGAAATTGGTAAATTCAAAATACTAAAGAAGGAACATGCTTCTTTAGTTGAGAAATTTGAGAAGCTAAAAACTTCTCATGAGGAGCTAAAGGATGCTCATGACAAGATCTTTTCCACTAAAATTTGTGTAGATCAAATAGATGTTGGTGTTACATGTGATTTAATTGATGAGCATGCTTTAATTTCAAATGACCATGTTGTATCAATATCTAGCATGTCTACTTCTTGTGATTACTTAATTTACATGACATGCTCTAGCTCTAGCACTACTACTTGTGATTCCATGTTAGTTAGTGAAAATATTGAATTAAAGGAACAAGTAGCCAAGCTTAGCAAAAGTTTAGAGAGATACTTCAAAGGCAAGAACACTCTTGATAAAATCTTGAGTGAGCAACAGTGCTCCTTTAACAAGGAGGGTTTGGGATTCACTCCCAAAAAGGGTAAAAACCCACAGACCGTGCTCCTAGATTTGTCAAGAGCAATGGTAAGTTTTGTCACAAATGTCATGAGGTAGAGCACATTGTTGGAGAGTGCCAGGTCGGTAAGACTACTAAGTTTTTTCCTTTTGATTCACACTATATGCTTAGGAAATCTCAAAATGGTACTATTTATGCTAAATATGTTGGCTCTCCCATTCTTGGTACCAAAAAGAATGTCATTTGGGTACCAAAGGCCTTGGTCACTAACCTCCAAGGACCCAAACAAGTTTGGGTAACTAAAAGAAATTAATTTTGTTTTGTAGATAAATTACAACAATGGAGGTAGACATTGGGTGTTTGATAGCGGTTGCACTCAACATATGACCGGATATATAAAGATGTTCTCCACTTTTGAGGTGGAAAGCAAAAATCAAGAGAAAGATGTTCTCCACTTTTGATGTTCTCCAATTTCAAATGTTTCTCTTGTTGAATCTTTGAATTTTATCTTGCTTTCCTTTGCCCAAATATGTGATCTAGGTTTATCATGCACATTTAATTCTCATGAGGTAGTTGTAACAAGCATCATTGATAACTCATTTATTTTTAAAGGGTTTCGTTTTGGAAATCTTTATCTCGTGGATTTTACTTCAAAAGAAACTAATTTAACAACATGTTTAGTTGCACAAACCTCCTTAGGTTGGCTTTGGCATAGACGGCTAGCTCATGTTGGAATGCATCAACTAAGCAATCTTTCCAAACGTGATCTAGTTGTGGGCTTGAAGGATGTGAAGTTTGAGAAAAACAAATTGTGTCGTGCATGTCTAGCCGGTAAACAAGTTGCTTGTTCTCATCCCCAAAAGTATCATGTCCACATATAGACCAATGGAGCTATTACATATGGATTTGTCTGGTCCAACAACTTACAAGAAGTATTGGTGGTAATAGCCATTGTCTTGTAATTGTTGATTACTATTCAAGATATGCTTGGGTATTCTTTTTGAATGATAAAGCCAAAACATCCGATCTTTTCAAAAAGTTTGCTAAAAGAGCTCAAAACGAATTTAATCATACTATTGTGAAAATAAGGAGTGACAATGGTTCGGAGTTCAAAAATACCAACATTGAGAATTATTGTGATGATATAGGCATTAAGCATGAACTCTGTGCAACATATTCACCTCAACAAAATGGTGTTGTGGAGAGGAAAAATAGAACTTTTATTGAGATGGCTAGAACCATGCTTGGGAGTAAGCAATTAATACCACTTGTCATTCTTCAAACCGTATTTATTTGCATCGACTTTTGAAAAAAACACTTCTTATGAACTTCTTGTTGGAAGAAAACCAAACATCTCCTACTTTCGTGTTTTTGGATGTACTTGCTATATTTATCGGAAGGGTGTGAGACTAACAAAATTTGAAAGACGTTGTGATGAAGGTTTCCTACTCGGTTATGCCTCAAATAGCAAGGCATATCGTGTCTACAACAAAAGTAAAGGTATTATAGAGGAAACCATGGATGTTAAATTTGATGAAATTAATGTCTCTCAAGAGGGGCACGCAAATTTGGATGATGTAGGTGATGAGGGCTTGATGAGAGCAATGCAAAAAAATATCAATTGGTGACATCAAGCCCATAAAGGACAATGAAGAGAAGCCATCTACCTCTACTCAAGTTGAGCCATCAACTTCCGCTATGCCAAGTCAAGCTCAAGTTGATCTAGAGGAGGAGAAGAAACAAGAACCGCCTATTCCCACAAAAATCAACAACGCCCTATCAAAGGATCACTCAATTGATAAAGTATTGGGTGATATTAGTAAGGGCGTCTAAACTCGCTCTCGTGTTGCTTCTATTTGTGAACATTACTCGTTCTTTCTTGTCTTGAGCCTAAAATATATAGATGAAGCTCTAAATAATACGGATTGGATGAAAGCAATGCATGAAGAGCTCAACAATTTTGCAAGAAACAATGTGTGGACTTTAGTTGAGAGGCCCAAGAACCACAACGTCATCGGAACAAAGGGGGTATTTAGGAATAAACAAGATGAAAGTGGAGTTGTTATAAGGAACAAGGCAAGGTTGGTGGCTCAAGGATTTACTCAAGTCGAAGGTTTGGATTTTGGTGAAACCTTTGCCCCCGTAGCAAGGCTTGAGGCCATTTGCATCCTTCTTGCATTTGTATGTTGTTTCAATATTAAACTTTTTCAAATGGATGTGAAAAGTGCCTTTCTAAATGGAGGAATTGTCAAGCTTGTCTTTGTTGAACAACCTCCCAGTTTTGAAGATCCTAAATTTCCCGATCATGTTTTCAAACTCTCAAAAGCTCTTTATGGACTAAAACAAGCTCCTAGAGCTTGGTATGAAAAATTGAGAGATTTTCTCCTTTCAAAAGGTTTTATAATTAGCAAAGTCGACACCACCCTCTTTACAAAAATTATTGGTGATGATTTCTTTGTTTGTCAAATTTATGTTGATGATATCATTTTTTGTTGCACTAATGAACTACTTTGCAAAGATTTTGGTGACATGATGTCTAGGGAATTCGAGATGTATGAGCTTCTTCCTTGGCCTACAAGTGAAGCAACTCAAGGATGAGACCTTTGTGAGTCAAACCAAGTACATAAAAGATCTACTCAAGAGGTTTGGCATAATCGATGCAAAGCCCATCAAAACTCCAATGCCAACAAATGGACACCTCGACCTTGATGAGGGAGGTAAACTGGTAGACCTAAAGCTTTATCGTTCTATGATTGGTAGTCTACTTTATCTTACCGCATCTAGACCTGATATCATGTTTAGTGTTTGCATGTGTGCTCGTTTTCAAGTCGTCCCTAAAGAATGCCATTTAGTGATGGTAAAAAGAATTCGTATATATTTAAAGCATTCCTCAAATATTGGCTTATGGTATCCTAAGGGTGCTAAATTCAAGCTAGTTGGCTATTCTGACTCGGATTATGCCGGTTGCAAAGTGGATAGAAAGGGCACTTCCGGTAGTTGCCAATTGCTTGGTAGATCCCTTGTGTCATGGTCATCCAAGAAACAAAATTTAGTGGCTCTTTCTACTGTCGAAGCGGAATACGTTTCGGCGGGTAGTTGTTGTGCACAACTCCTTTGGATGAGACAAACCTTGTTGGACTATGGCCTAAACTTCCCAAAAGTACCATTTCTTTGTGATAATGATAGCGCTGTTAAAATAGCCAACAACCCGGTAAAATACTCTCGAACCAAACCCCTTCCTAAGAGACCATGTTTTCAAGGGAGACATAATCATAAGCCATATACCTACTGATGACCAACTTGCCGACATCTTTACCAATCCTCTTGATGAAACCCTCTTTTGCAAATTGATGAATGAGTTAAATGTCATAGATTTCTCTAATATTGTTTATCAATTTGTGTTTATGATCTTTTGTGTTCAAAATGCTCTTATATCACATTTTCGTCTATCCAAGTCATAAGTTGCCCTTTATTTGATTCTCAAGCATTTTTATGGAGTGATACATAAAAGGGGAGTATTGCATTCACTCATATGCCATACTACTCTTACTATATGTTGAAAACCAAATGAAGTGCAAATTTAGGCTTAAAACGGTCATATGGGTCAAAAAGTGATTTTCATCAAAATATAAGCTATTTTGTCAATACATATGTTGAAATGTCTCTAAAAAGGTCTCTTAGTACATTTATTTGATCTTGGAAACTAGAAAAGTCTTTTACATCTCTCTTATCCCAATTTTGGCAAAATAGGTTCTTGAAGATTCTTCTTTTGGTCCAAATCGACTTAAGTCCCTAGTTTCTCTTCAAATCATTTTTAGGACTTGAGCCCAAAAGGAAAGTTCTAGAGGAGACCCACACAAATGTTTTTCATATTAAAAACTTTCTGTGTTGGGCTCTCTATCAAAATATATTTGAATTTCAAAGTTACCAAAAGTGACCCTCGACCATTCTTGACCTAAACTAGCATTTTAATGAGTTCCACCTTTTGAGTGTCAAATATTTGAAATTTTTGATGATTCATACATATTGGAACTCAAACATGTCCCAAACAAAATTTTAAATTTTTCTAAATATATTTAAATGGATTTCAAGTTTTTGCAGTTTGGATGTGCTGTTTTGTCTAAGTGTGGGAACTTCGGTCTGACTGACGGTCGCAGGTCGGTCTGACCGAAGTGAGTCCGCTCAGACCGAACCTATACCTCCAGTCTAACTGAAGTGTTTTTAAATTGACCCCACCAAGCCTTCTCTCGGGTTTTTACCCCTTTTCTCCCCCACTCTCTCCCCAAACCGAACAAAACTCCCCTCTTCTCCTCTCCTCTCCCCTCTCAAGAACCCTAGCCCCATTTTCATCCTTGGGGTGAATACTTCTGGTCCGACCGCCGTTTTCCCTTCGGTTACTCCATAAGTGATTCCCCTCTCTTCCCTCTCTCCATTCCATGGTTAAGTTTCAGTTTTTATTGCTTTTGTGAACCATGGCATGGAACCCTAGGTGAGGGAAGTGGTTGACCTAGTTTTAACTTTTTAGGGCTATTTCTTTGTAGAAATGCCTCCTCCCCGTTATGGTCGTCGTGGGCAAATGGCTAGGTTAAGGGCTCTTGGAAGGCTCCCTCCCGCTCAAGTTAATGAAAGTGGAGATGATTATGAGCCAAGTTCTGATGATGATGATTCTGAAAATGTGGGTAA
Source organism: Zizania palustris (assembly GCA_019279435.1). Classification (NCBI taxonomy): domain Eukaryota; kingdom Viridiplantae; phylum Streptophyta; class Magnoliopsida; order Poales; family Poaceae; genus Zizania; species Zizania palustris. The sequence goes on along the minus strand of JAAALK010000283.1, from coordinate 67,366,077 downwards.
TGAGGATGTTGACATGGACAATGAGGAGGAAGAGGAAGAAGTTGAGGAGGAATAATCTGATGATGGAGATGAAGTTGACCCAAATATTCAATTTGTGCTTGATGTGCGCAACAACAGGAGATGTCTCTCAGGCACCATAACCAGTACAGAAGACCAAATGACACTCACAACACTCGTTTTCACACTCGCTTTCAGAAGGAAGTGTTTGAGCAACTTCATGGTCCAAATAGAAAGATAGCAAATCAAAAATGGATAAATTGGGAAAAGATAAATGAAGTGCCACAATTTGAGGGTGTTCAGCAACTTTTCAGGGCAGTTGGCCTTGATAGGACTGTGACATTGAGACAATATTATGATGAGGAGTTGATCAGACAGTTTTATGCCACAATCTGGATCAACCATGAAAATACAAAAATCAAGTGGATGACTCGCTCCTCCAAGTATAAGGCCACCAAAGAAGAAATCAGAAATTTGTTACAGATTCGATTTGAGGGAGGTTTGAAGCTTCATGAGGAACTGACAGTGAACCCAATTGTAGAATATGAGCTACATAGGTTCTATGACACAGATGGACCTTATAGGATACTTGAAGTAACTGGTTTAAAGGTCAAGCCAAGCCTAATCAATAGAATTCTGAGAGCCACCATTCTTCCTAGGTGTGGCAATAGTGAAGCTATCATAGGAATTGCTTGGCCAGTAATTGATGCTATCTTGCAAGGGACCCGGTTTGATGTTGTTGATCTAATGATTGAGGAGATCTCTCAAGTGAAGGGTAGTTTTCGCCAAGGCTTATACTATGCACCTTACTTGATGAAGTTTATTATCTCGAAAGCAGGGAACATTGGGCAGGACATGACCACTCATCCTTCTTATTTGCCCAGAGTGCCAGCTCATCGACATGCACCTCCATCACCTCCTCCGGCAGTTCAATAAGAAGTACAAGTTGATGCTGCTGCTGCTGGCCCATCCTCTGGACCTGCATATCAGGCTCAGTTTGGTCCTCAGGACTTTTTTCAGCCTCAGTATGCTTATTTTGGGATGGAGCCATAGAATTATTTCAATCCAGTCATGCAATCTATTACAGAAGGGTTTCAACACCTTAGCTCAAACTTTGACTCTCTCCTCACTCGTCAGACTCAAATTCAAGGTAGCATAAATGAGCTTCAGGGAAATGTTCAGCAGTTAAACACCTCAGTGGACCATATGGGCAGCAGATTGGACTCTTCGGAGGGAAGGATGTCAAATTTGGAGAGCTCGCACGCGCTAGTCTATCGCCATCGTCGCCACTTCATTGATGTGCCTCCTCCTCCACCTCCACGAGATTGAAGCTTTTTGGTCCTTGATGCCAAAAGGGGGAGAAGAGCTAGAAGTGAGAAGGAGCTAAAAGTGGGAAGGGTCTTAGTCTAGAGTCCTAGTGGTAGTCCTTTGAGTCCTAGTGGTAGTCCTAATTATTGTAATAATGCGAACTACTATGTGCCTTTTGTGTGTGCAATGTGAACTTTTAACTCATTGGCTTGATTGGATCTTTATTTGGACTATTTGGCATTTGACATCACTATTTGGCTTATTTGTGCTCATTGAACTATTTGATCTTCAATTATGATAGTGGTGCTCTTATGTGTGTATTCTTAGATGCATGTGTCTAGGGGAGCTATTTTTGCACATGTGTACTTATCTATTTCAAATTCATAGTTTGTTTGTCATTAATTACCAAAAAGGGGGGATTGAAGCAGCTAGACCCCTTATGTGGTTTTGGTAATTAAATGACAAATGTGATTAGTGGACTAACCATTGTTTGTAAGTTGTGATTGTGATAAGTTAGGTACACAAGAATGAAGAAAAGGATGAAGCGACCCGATTAAAATTGATGACGGCGAAGAAAAGTTCATTTGAAGGTAAAGAGGCTAGAAATTTGACAAGGAGATGGGATGATCAAATAGGCTAGTTTTTCGCTTTTGTTTTGCAATACTATTAGAGGGTTGCAAAATAA
>JAAALK010000283.1:67313648-67363087 GCA_019279435.1 Zizania palustris | reverse complement strand
GTTCACCTGCTACGTCCGTCCGTCGCCTCCGAAGACCCCTGCGCACCACAGACAAACAGACAAGTGTATCCAGTACTCCGGAGACCTCTCCGGGTTAGCAACCTTCGGCACACCCTCCGGTGTACCGCCCAAAGTACTGAGACCTTCGGTACAACCCAGTCATCGTGTACTGTCGGACCCCTCCGACAAGCACACTCCGCTGCAACAGCTGCAACAACCAAACCACCTCCGAACCCCCTTCGGAGGTCCAACCTCCGAACTCCTTCGGAGGTACCCCTTCGAACCAGAGGGTAAAGCATGTCAATCACTCATCACAAACACCGAAACCAACCCTTGGTTTCTCATACTCCGGTGTACCGCCCAAAGTACCGAACCTTCGGTACGACCCAGTCATCGTGTACTATCGGACCCCTCCGACAGGCAGACTCCGCTGCAACACCTGCAGCAAACAGGCCCACCGAACCCTTCGGTGAAACAACCTCCGAACCCCTTCAGAGGGACCCCTTCGAAACAGAGGATAAAATCTGTCAATCACTCATCACAGACTCCGAAACCAACCCTTGGTTTCTCAAGGTTGTTTAGAAATTTTAATTTTAAATCGCCTATTCACCCCCCTCTAGTCGACATATTGATCCTACGGGGGTCACCTCATCAAACTCCTCGTCCATGCCTAAAAAGGTGTTCTAGGGGGTAGAGGCAGTTCCAAAGGGTGGTTCAGGTGGATCCTAGATCACCCTAGAATCTAGCCTATTAGACCTATGCTATTAAAAATTAGCTCGTTTAAATATTAATTTTAGTAGATTTATGAAGTTATGAGACATAATTTTTCTATTTATAGCAATTTTTTTAAAAAATATTGCATTTTAAGTTTACGATCATATGAAATTTAAGTATAAAATAAGAACACCTACGAAATTATGTTCGGAGCCGCCACGGTTCCAGGGTGATCGTTCATAATAACACTTGAGGATGATGTCGGAAGGATTTGTGAAATCCATTCAATCTAGCGCCGACTGAAACCTCGATGAAGCAAGAGGTCAATCAAGTAAGACCAGCTAACCGAATCAAAAGCTTTTGAAATGTCTAGCTTAACGAACCATGAAGGGATTTTCCTCTTTTTCAACTCTTTTATTGTTCCTTGGACAAAAAGCACATTGTCATGTAGGGCTCTCTTCCTAATAAACACGGTTTGATTGAGATCAATGAGGGCTGGCATGAAAGGTGAAAGTATTTTTGGCAAGAAGTTTTGCGATGATCTTCATGAAACTGTGCATCAGACTGATTGACCTGTAATTTTGAGGTAAACACCAGCTTTCTTCATAGGAGAACAATATGTGCATAACTGAGAAGGTGAAAATATTGGGATCCCGAGTTGAAAAAATGCTAGATTACAGCAGCATAGAGGTCGTCTTTTATCAGGGCTAGTTTGATATGGCTCCGGTTTCTGACTCTAATTAAGTAATTCTGGATTGAATCAGAATGACCTGATGAAACCATCTGGCCCCAGGGAGGTTAACCACAACTTGGTGTATTTCATCTGCCGGAAAATAATGATCTAGTTCAGTAAGTTTTATATTAGAGGGATAGATCATGTCTCAATTTAGCCGACAAGTTCTTGAGTTTTCGGTAGAGAATGTTCTCTTCTGAGTTTTGAAGGAAGCAAAAGTAAATATTATTCTTGACCACGCAAATACAAATGTCTTGAAACGATCTCTGATCTCTCCGGTTTAGTAGCTTCCCTATCAATATAGGCTTATTTGGATAACTTCAAATTATTTGAAGTAGCTTGTAAGCTGATAAAAATATAGAGAAACCGATAATTTTTAGTTTTTATATTCTAGTTTGTTTTTAGATTCTACGGCTATTAAGTTTTATAATCTAAAACCACAATTCATATCGTTTGATGAACTTTCGATTCTTAAAGTTATTAAGATCCACAAATAGGTCCCATGTAACTCCAATGAATACATTAGAGTGTCCGCAGTGTGGACTTTTGAAGGGACTATAAACTCTAAAGTCAGCCATAAACATTGTGGAAGAATCCATAAGAGCATCTTCATTGGGGGTTTCAAACTAGTGCATTAGATAAGGTGGCATCTCAATTCATCGATTCACACTATTGGAATACACTAGATCTTACTATAGTAGTATGAACCGGTGCATACAAATAGAAAAACACATGTGAACAGTGAAACACAATATAATAAGTTAGAGAGGGATGAGTGAGTGGCCGGAGAGCGCGCTGGCAGAGCGTGAGCAGATGGCGAGCCTCCGCGCACTCAGCAAGCGAGCGTCTGGTGGAGGTCCTCTCCTGCATCTTCTGGAGCTTGCGTGGGACCCGAAGCTAGCAAGGTTGGTTGACGGTTGGAGCTTTGAGGAAGGGCGGAAGTTTCAACACTTGGTGTTAGATCACTTTGGTTCATCGGTTCATCACCCTTCTTCTCAGCCGGTTGGCTCCTTCCTACTCCTTGCAGTGTTTCGCCGCTACACTTTTAGGCTTTCAGAAGCATCGGTTAGCTTAGAACTCCATGCTTGTTTGGGAGGGGCACCTGCAAGGTTCCATGTTTGCTTTCTCAAAGATAGACATTTTCGGGTTTCGGTTACTTCAAAGAATGTTGGTCTACTCATTAGTCACCGAAAGCATTTTATCACTGACCAGTTTGAGGTTCATTTCCATCTTTGGCATGATGGTGGTCCTAACTGGCGGCTGGAGCAGTTTAGATGGGAGTGTCAGGAAGAAGCAAGCTGGTTACTACCTCGTTCGAAGTGGAGTTCTGCTAGGGCCAAAGTACACACTCTCAGTAATCAACGATCTCCTCCAAGGAAGGCCCTTCGGTGGACTGTCAAGAGGGTTTCCTTCTCTACATCGCCGATGATCTTCAACTTCTTCCCCGATGATCCAGTTTCTCGTGAGAAGACTGTTGTACCAAAAGCGGCAAGATTTCAAATTTCAAACTCGGTAATCTTCCCCGATCCTGCAAAAGGATTGACTGCTAGCATGCAGTCCTTCCGAGTGGGGTCGATTCTAGTGCTCGCCTCAAGCCTCCAGGATCTTACTACAGTTTCTCGGAGTAGACAGGAGTTGCAGACTTCAATCTTGGGGCCTTATCCTGCTCAACACGCTTCTGAGTCAGACCATTCTACTAGCTTTGATGCTCAACTACCCCGACACGCTCAGACGAAGTTTAACACTACCATAGTAGTCCCTGCAAAACGGGTTTTCTCCAGGCTACAACATGCATTGTCCCGTCAGCCGTCTAGGCCTTCGGTTTCGGATTTGACAACCAAGGTCACTTCACTTGACTCCAATTTACTATGTGCGGTTCATGGAGTGCAGCATGCTTCATCTGGGGGGAGGTTGCCGCTCTGCTCTAGGCTTCGGTGGATTCCTAAATCCTTACCACGGTTGCTGGACTCTACGCTTCATTTCACTTCTTTAGTTTCTACCACTGACAAAAGCTCTCCCACCTTTCATCCTCAGCCTCCTCCGTTGTTGGCTTGTTCTCCTCCGATGGCCAATTTCCGTTGGATCCCCTTGCCTACGTTCCTAGAGGGGGGGTCCTGATCGATGGGGACGGTGAACTCAGAAAGAGCCGCAATGTCGTGTCACTCTCGAGACAGCACATGCGCAAGCATGAAGATTTGGCGATTGCGCTCTGCGACGACAACTTCACTGCCTTGGAGCACCATGAGTTCCTGCTGCTCATTCACCACCATCTCACACAAATTCTTCGGCTGCAAGTTTTAAGGTATGAAGTTTATCCACTTGGTATAGGCTTCTTCAAGCTTGGAGGTCTATTTCAACATGACTCTATTGTCAATAATGGTCCTCATTGGATTGGTGACAAACTCGTATCTTTTGTTAAACATGATGAGGGACAGAACTTTAGAAACTCCCCTGCTACTAGGATTGTTTGGGTTATGTTCTTAGATTTCCCCCTAGATTTTAAGGAGTCTTGCTTTCTTGAGCAAATTGTTGCTTCTTTCGGGAAGCTCTTGTACTGGAATCAAGAAGATACGAGTCTTTGTAGAATCTTGCTTAAAGTGTTAGTTGACAATGTGATAGACATTCCTAGAAGTATAACTGTTAAGTCATGTCACTCAATGGATGGGGAAGGTCGTTCTTGGACCTTTCCGGTATATATCATCAGTAATGAGCTTGCAGACGGGTTTCCGGGGGATAAAGAAGATTTGCCGCCAAATGGGGGAAACCCTCACCCATTCAATGGGGAGGTTTACCCTGGTGAACCTAACTGGGTCCAGCAATGGGTAGATGATCAAATGTTTCATGCTGGTTTTCACAATGCACCAGTGCAAGAAGAAGTCTTCCCTGCACAACATGTCAATGTGGACCCAATGGTGGATGTGGTGCAATGGGGTCAGCGGCCAGAACAGAATAACAATGCACAATAGATAGCTCAGCTCCAGGAAGAACTCAGTGTAGAGGTCTCAGGACTTTCGGTTGGTCTTAATAGTGGCTCAACAACACTTTCTGGTAACAGTAACAGTGTCATTGCAATGGCACAAAACATTGAAAAGTCTTTGCAGGATGCTATCCCTGGATCTCTCTCGCCCCCAAGTCTGTCGCGGCCACCAATTAGATTGGTCTACAGCCGCCGCCAACGCTTCCCTGTGGGCTTTAATCAGACGCCTACTGACACAGACCAGGGGATGGCATTTGTATGTCTCTCAGACTCTGGTTTGAGAAGGAGTGCCCGTATTAGAGAGCGTCTTCACGGTTTTAGAGCACCCTCTATTCCATGCACAGTTACTAATGCTCATGTACAGGGTTCTCAACAGAGGTTGGACAAAAGAAAGGGTTTACTTTTTCCAGATACTCCATCTATCAAGAACTTCATTCAAGCAACTTCAGATGGTAAGTTGTATGCAGAACTAACTATTGGTCAGATTCAACACACTGCAATACGATATTGTGGATTATGTGAAGAACAAGTGGGAGTGGGCAAGCTGATGGCACCGGTTCGGGACAACGTCAAGTTGATCCCAGGTAGAAGTAGCAGCACCAGGGTGGATGATGCAGTTGGCACCGCCTAGGAAGCAGGGTTGGGGGTCGTTGAAATTTGGCTTGAGACTTGTTACCTACTTTTGTAATAATTTGGCCATGGCACTGTGTGACTTGTCAAGTAAGCTTATTATGTTTTGGGACCTTTGTTTCTGGACAATATTAATGTGGTTCAACTGCCTTAAATTTCCTTGGGGTGATATCTACTGGTTTTTACTTTCTGATTGGACTCTGGAGGGGTTTTTTCCTTGTCGATGGCCGGCAAGAGAGTCATCTGGTTCCAACTTATACAATGAACACGAAAAGCAAGTGGGGCATCCTAAACTGGAACATACGAGGTCTTAACGCCATTAGGAAACGTTTAGCGGTTAGGGACATTTTGATAAATAAATCTTACTCTATCTTCTGCTTACAAGAAACAAAACTTTCTCACGTGGATCACTCGGTGATTAGAAGTATAGCGCCAAAAAGGTTCAACAAATTTGCTTTTTCGCCAGCTAACGGTGCGTCAGGAGGAATTCTAGTGGGTTGGAATGGTTCACGTCTCATAGGACAAGTTATTTCATGTAGTAACTTTCAGCTTACAATTCAATTTCGATCAAGTTCAGATGATTACTCATGGCTACTCACCACAGTATACGGCCCATGCCGTGAACCAGAGAGATCAATATTCATCAATTGGCTAAATCAGCTGGATTATTCACAACAGGACAACTGGATGTTTGTGGGGGATTTCAATCTCTACAGATTCCCTCACAATAGAAACAAGGGCACGCAGCAACACACATCTCAGTCAAATCTTTTCAATGATTGGATCAACCAAAACGGCATGTTGGAAATTCCGCTGCGAGGGAAACGCTACACTTGGAGTAACATGCAACGTGAACCTCTTCTGGTACAATTAGATTGGTGCTTCACGTCCCCACATTGGGTTTCAACTTTCCCAAACACTTCTTTCTTGGGTTTAGACAGTTTCATATCAGACCAAATACCATGCAAAATAGAAGTACAAAGTTTCGCAGAAAATTCTTATTTAGGTTTGAAAATTACTGGATCACAAGACCAGGGTTTTTACAAGTGGTTACCGCTGCATGGAGTAAACTTTCCGACCATACTGATGAGGGGCACAATATGGCATACAAAATTAAAGTGTTGCAAAAGAGTCTAAGGATTTGGAACTCAGATGGGCAAACTAGAAAGTGTAATAAAGACTTGTCATATTGTTATTTCAGCAATTGATACCTTTGAAGAACTTAGACAACTTAATATCTTAGAACACAATTTCAGGTTGATCCTGAGGGGGCAAATTGAACATTTACTGACTCTTAAGCAAACATATTGGAAGCAGAGGTACACAGTTAGGTGGACGTGTCTGGGTGATGAAAACACTAAGTTCTTTCATGCAGCTGCTACTGATCGACTGAGGAACAATGCAATTTCAACACTAACTGCCCCATCTGGAGAAGTGGTTTCCTCACATATTGAAAAAGCTGCTCTTCTTCTAGACTTATTCCGGGATAGAGTGGGCTGCACGGCGGAAACCCCTGAAGTCTATCAGGCCCCGATCCTGTTTCAACAATGGCCACAACTGGACACATTAATTGCACCAATTCATGTGGGTGAGGTAGATGCGGCGTTAAGGGAAATGCCATCTGAAAAAGTTCCTAGACCAGATGGTTTTAACACAAGGTTTTACAAGATTAGTTGGGACATAATTAAGACTGATTTCTATAATCTCATCTTGGCTTTTCAACAGTGAACAGCACACCAACAACTGTCAATGACTATAGACCTATTTCTCTAGTACAATTTGCAATTAAATTGATCACAAAAATTCTGGCTACTAGACTTCAGTCGTTCATGAACAAAGGTATTCACAAGAACCAATATGGGTTTATCAAAGGCAGATCTATTCAAGACTGTTTAGCGTGGGTGTATGAATACACACACTGTTGTCATCGCTCAAAAAAACCAGTCCTATTATTCAAACTAGACTTTGAGAAGGCCTTTGACAACGTGGAACATAATGCAGTATTCTTTATGTTAAGGAAATTAGGCTTCCCTAGAGTCTGGATAAATTGGATAAGGTCCCTGCTTAACTCAGCAAGCTCAGTAGTCCTCTTGAATGGATCATCAGGGCAATTCTTTGACTGCAAGAGGGGGGTGAGGCAAGGAGATTCGCTTTCGCCATTGCTTTTTGTGATTGTTGGGGAATTGCTACAATACATTCTAAATACAGCAAACTATCAGGGATCAATTCTGGCACCTGACTGCCATCAACAAAATGGGTTCCCGGTAATTCAATATGCAGATGACACGATAATTTTTATCAAGGCTACAAAAAAAATGTGTTCTGTTTAAAAGGGTTGCTTAATTCATACTCACAATTCACGGGACTCGGGATAAATTTCGGAAAATCATGCCTGATTCCAATTAATGTTGACACTAATCAAGTGGAGGCACTAGCAAAGACATTTGGGTGTGCCACTGAAAGCTTCCCCATACCATATCTGGGTTTACCTTTGGGAACAAGACTCCCAAGATTTCATGATTTCACCACCCTCATAAATAGAATTGAAAGAAGGTTAGCTGCTACCACTTTCTGGCTATCTACGGTTGGGAAGCTTCAGATTGTCAACTCGGTGTTAACAGCTTTTCCAACCTATTCGATGTGCATGTTTCAGCTACCGGTTAAAGTAACAAAACGCATTGACATGGTAAGACGACACTGTCTTTGGCGTGGGTATAACACAAATGAACATACACGATCGCTTATCAGTTGGAATAAGGTGTGTGTACCCAAGGAAAAAGGTGGTCCGGGAGTAATCAACATCAGAGCACAAAATAATGCTCTTCTGATGAAACACTTAGTTAAATTCTACAATAATAGGGGTATCCTATGGGTACAACTTGTGTGGCAAAATAACTACAGAGAGGGTTTGGTTCCACACAGTAGGAAAAATCGAGGTTCACCGTGGTGGAAGGGAGTCCTGAAACTTACGCCTCTCTTCTTAGCAATTGCAAGGCCGATGGTGAGAAATGGAGCAACTATTTCGCTATGGTCGGATTGTTGGGGAGCCCAGCCAGCAAGTATGCTATTTCAAAGACTATTCACGTTTGCTAAGAAAAAGGAATGCTCAATTAAAAATTTCAAGGAGCAGACTGATTTATCCCAACTCTTCTTCCTTCCTTTATCAATAGAAGCGACATATGAGCTTACACAGTTACAGCGGCTTCTTAACTTCATCAATCATAGGCAAAACAGTCCAGACTGGTGGCAATTTATCTAGAGTAACAAACAATATGCACCAAAGGACTTGTACGCTAATACCTTTAGAAACTTAACAGTGAACCCGGTTTTCAACTGGCTTTGGGAGTGTGGCTGCGCAAATAAATTGAAGGTATTTTTTTGGCTATTCCTTCAGGACAGATTGAACACTAGAGATCTCCTTCAAAGAAAGCGGATGCTGCAAGCGGAAGAAGAGTGTCAATGTTCACTAAGCGCTAGACAATGCTTAGAATCCTCACAACACCTATTTTTAGACTGTGATTTTGCCAAATCTTGCTGGGGAAAACTTGGTATATTTTGGCCTCCGGGAAATGATGTTCAAAATCGAATAAATGCACTCAGAGCTACTCATGATAAGAAGTTAATTATGGAAATTCTAGTCACTGGTGCTTGGACAATTTGTACTTATAGAAACAACAAAATTTTTCGACAACAACATATACTGACGACAAACTGGGTCCGATCGTTCAAGGAAGTGATGGCACAACAAAGTCAAAGATTCAGATTGCCGATCAAAAATAAAGCCCTGGCGTGGTTAGGAACTATATCATGAATTCGTACATTGCCTATTCTGTGTCTTGTCGACGTTGACTGTCTGAACAACAAATTAAGTCTTTTCGTTTAGGAAGTCTAATTTGGTTACAGTTCTACCTGACGGATGTTTACCCTGAGTTTCTGTCCTCTTTAGATTTGTAGTTTGTGCGGGAGTTTTCTACAGCTCTTTGCCCCCTTTGTCTTGCTTTGTATCCTCTTTGATCACTCTTTGGAATATATAACCTCAGTAGGAGCCTCTCCTGCTGGTTATTTTCAAAAAAACAGTGAAACACAATGATCAGGCCAACTACCATTATTGTCGACGACGACGTTGCTAGATCTGCACCCGCCGCGGGAAATGAAGTTGTCTTCGCTGCTACTAGATCCACCATCGCTGAGATGAGGGCCAAAGTGCGGAGCAGCAACGGCCGCGGGGGCCATGGCATGGAGTAGCAGCGGTCGTTGTTGCTAGATCCATCATGGGAGCCATGGTGGGGAGTAGAAGCGGGCATCGTTGCTAGATCTACCACCGCTAGGGCCAAGGCCATATGGCGAGGAGCATCTTCGATGCTAAATCCACTCCCTCCACATCCAGAGCTTCCACCTAGGGTGCTTCATGCGACACCTCGTCGACGATAGACGACAAGCATGGATATGAGCTTGGCCTTCTTGCATTGGTGCTCCAACGGAGAGGAATTTAGGGGTGGGGAGAGAGACCACAAGGGAAAAAACTCGTGAACGGAGGATTCCAGGACGCATTTGAGAGTAAGGTAATATTTTCTACTACATATATCTCAGTCATGATTCGACTCCACTAGAGATTATAAGATTTTATAGTCCACATATCTTATATGCATCGATTAACCACCGAAGATGCTCTAAGCTTATAAATACCCATATAACTATGATCTAGCCATAAGCAATAAAAATTATATATTTTCTTTCTTCCCGGGAGAAAAAATTGGAATGAGACTTTTGAGTCACAAGGAAGGAAAAATTGTTTTTAATTAGAATGTAAGATCCATCTTAAACCAACTTAAAGTATATACATCGTAGTAATTTTTTACGAGATTTATGATTCTTATACCTTATAATCTCTTTAATCTATATACATTAGACTATTGGAGACGTTCTTACAAAAGTTTATAAAGTTGCGCAAGACGAACAATTAATGCAGAACTACTACAGATAAAATCAAAGCGAACGTGTTCCACGAGGAGTCCACAGCAGTTACTGACGAAGCAAGTACAAACATGGACACATCGTTATCATCTTGCTGCTTGGTCCATCTAGCTAATTGATTAATATAGTTTCGTAGAAAATTAATTGAGCCTTTTTCCTCGTCATATTTCTCAAAGGGTCAATTGGAGAATACTTTTATTTTATTGTTCTTAAGAGCCGAGTGTAAATCCTAACTCAATTTTTCTTGTAAATTCTTAAAATAAGTTTAAGGGTTGATTTTTCTCATGAATTCTTAAAAATGAATTTAAGAGCCCGAGTAAGTTATAAGAAAATATTGAAAGATAAGCATCAACATTATTGAAAGTGTTTTAAAATAATTTATAAACTTTTTAGCTTCAACATTATTTTAAGCCTCACGTTCATCCATCTTCCATTTTGTGTTTTAAACATGCCCTAAAGATAAGCAACAGTTTTAGCTGAGCCCTATATATACTCCGATGTATAGCTGTTACAGGATGAGTACGTTAAATCTGAAGCGAAGCTACATACATGCCGCTATGCATGATTCTCTCGGAAAGGAAGCTATCTGTTACATAATTCACTCAGAAAAATGAGAATCCGTCCAAAAACCCAAATTCAGTAGAAGATTGAAAAATGGATGATTCTCTCAATAATTTATGCAAGATCCTTCGTTCCAAACTGATGTCGTGCCGTATGGTTTGGTCAATCAAATGAAAAGATGCCAAGAAGGATATCACAGCGCTATCTGCCATACCAAAACTCCGGTAAATCCCAAATTAAATAAGTAGGTATGAAAACAAAGGGAGCTAGGTAATGGGTAAAAGTCATGATGCCACTGGATCATACTGCCAAGACTCTCAGAATCTATTCCCTCCTGTTGTACTAACCAGACCAAACAGTTCTCAAAACAAAATTGTCATGTGAATCATTTGATTCATTTCTAAGTTCTTGAGTGAGCTGGCATCCAAAACGTCATATCCAGCCTACTTAGCCGCCGATGACTTTACATGAAATTTCTGTCTTTTCTTGTCTTCCAGATATGAGATGCTTGTTAGAGTGCTACTCTTCCTTTTTGTTCTGTTTGCTGTCAGTATCTTCTTCACCAGCTTCTTCCCCTTCAGCTTCTGACTCGTTGTACTCCAGGAGCTGGCAATGTAATAAAATGTCAGTAAGAATAGTCACAATCAAATAAGAAAATAAAAAAGGTAATTTGGTGTTGGCACCAAAGAATGCCCATCTACATTCACGTTCTATAGTTCAAGTGTGATGGCCTTTTCAGCACCAAAATCGCATAATTTATAGGGTTAATTTCCTCCGTACCACCGTTATTTTGCCCCTCATTTCGACATTGTTCACCTTCCTCCGTCACCTCCCGCAGCACAATGCTCTTCAAAGAAATTTGGCCAGTATTTCGCTCGAATCAACGGGAAGAACAGGATGCTCAGGTCAACAGGAACACGAAGCAAAGAACCAGCCAAAGCTGGACAAGAACAGCCGCCACCTCCAAATCCGTCACGGCACCACGCTTCCGTATGCCCAACGCCACACCGGTAGTGACCTGCAGCTGCCACACACGCCGACGCGGGCGGGTGCTAAGCCGTGGCCATGTCTTGCCTCGCCACGTCACCAATGGCCTCACCAGCACCAACGGCGAGGGTCACGTCCCCTTTTCCTTTACGTGGTGGCGGTCTCTCCTCCGCCTTCGCGATCTCGAGGCCTACATCGCGTTACGTGGGGGAGGCGTGGTGTCCAGCTAGCCAGCGGTAGATGTTGCAGCGGTGCTCCTCCGCCAGCGCGTCCAGACGGCTAGCGACGGAGGCCGAGAAGGGGATGAAGGCCGAGTCCACGAGGCCTGCATCGCGCTGCGTGGGGGAGGATGAGGGGAGGCGTGGTGTCCAGCCAGAGGCAGGTGCTACAGCGGTGCTCCTCCGCTGGCGAGTCTAGGCGGCCGGCGACGGAGGACGAGAGGGGAACGGAGAGCCTATCATTCTGTGCTTGCTCAGGGAAGAAGATGAACAGTACAAGGGTATTTGTGAAATCCAACAACTACAGGGCCCAGATGGCATAGCATAAAAGAGTGAATTTAAAAATAGTAATGGCATATGAGCAATTAGCACAATTAGTTAGATTAAGATAAAATTAGTTATTTCTGTTTTAAAGATAGAGATAAGGTTAGCAGATTAGATTGTATTAGGCCTATAAATACCTCTTAAGGGTAATGGAATAAACTAAGCAGAAAAAATTATTGAGTTCCTCCTCTCTCCTCTGCTCCTACCAATTCGGTATCAAAGCAGTCAGGTTCCAAAGATCCGACGCCATGATGATGTTCATCCCAACCGCAGAAGATATGCAAGCCCTTGCAGATTTGCAGCAGGTTGTTGCCAACCTCCGGGCGTATCTAGGCTTAGCTCTGATGGCCTCCACGCTGCTGAGTTTCCCCCACGGCGCAAGGGGGAGAAGGGGGAGACGCAGACAAGAAATGCCTCCACAGTTGCTGCTTCCGTCGTCACGGGGCAGCGCGCGTGGAGCTGAACGACGAAGTTGCTTGCCTCGGTCCCATGTCTGCACCGGCGCTAGGAGGGAGCCCGTCGCCGTCGTCTCCTACTCAGTCGCCTCCTAGTGCACCGGGCCCGTCTCCACCTGCTGTGTCGGCCGGTCCACCGCTGACAGGGCTGATGCCTGGTCCGCCGCCGTCTTCGTCTCCCCCTCAACCGCCCGTGACGCCGGCTGCTCCGCCAATTTCTTCTCCCAATCCGACAGCTTCTCCTCCCAAGACTGACCCATCTCAACCGTCGAAATCTCCGCTTTCATAGGCTCCTCTAGCTGATCCTCCGGCACCGCAACCGCGCTCGCCGCGCTATGTGGGGTTGGGATGAGGACGCGCCGGAGGTCCCGCCCGCCACCGCAACTACCGGCTGGCGCGCCGTCGGGTCTCCCCCACGCCGAGTCAGGCCGCCGAGCAGGCTCCCACAAGTCTTTTTAGTCCAATGCCTCTGCTTCCAAGACTGCGCCACCGATATGTCCACACGGGATCAAGCCACAAAAGATCCAGATCTGTCACACATGATCCAAACTGTTCAGGGAGTAAATTGCTACGCGCACCCTGTTTTGTGTACACAGAAATCAATTCTTCAGACAGTGGATGTCATCTTATCCGGTTTTCAGCTCGAGGACGAGCTGATTTCTGAGGGAGAGAGAGAATGTTATGTGAGGGAGAGAATGTTATGTGCAGCAGCACAATTAATTAGATAGGATTAGTTAGATTAAGATAAGATTAGTTATTTTTGTTTTAAAGATAGAGATAAAGTTAGCATATTAAATTGTATTAGGCCTATAAATACCCTTTAAGGGTTATGGAATAAACTAGGCAGAAGAAATTATTAAGTTCCTCCTCTACTCCTACCACAAGGGTACAAGCCAGTTGATGTATAATGGTATTGTCATTGCTCCTATCTTAAAAAATCAAGGATTTAGCTGCAAATGATGCATAACATCTTGACCATAGAAACACCGTTCTACATATGAGAATATCAAACTGCAGCGATTCAACCGAGAAGTTATATCTCATATAACCATCTTTCTTGCATGCCCAAAACGCTACTCCCACATCTTGAATAGCAGACAAAAAGGGGCCTATCAACAGAATAAATACCATTGTGTACTCGTCCGATGATCATATTCCTTCAGCTACTCTAGTCTCTAAAGGTTCATAGTAATGACACGGGGGGGACTACCATGGCCAGAGGCAACAACTTACCTGCTTTACTTCTCCATTCCACAAACAGTGAACAGCAACAAAACCAATCACACCAGGGACGATGTACAACAGAGCAGGCTGCATCAGAAAATGACAAGAGGGCATTAATATTTCAGGTCTGACAGAAATCACAGAACTTTCTTTTCAGAGATGTAATTTCCTTTTCTTTAATTTTCCGTTTACAAGGTTTATAGCTTTCTCAATTCTTTGTACTGCTAGCTACATGTGTGTTCACAACGGATACAAAATAATCATACAGGTTTTAACTTCTAATACTGTTCAAAATAATTAAACAAATGGTTTTTTACTCAAACATGAAACATGTCCTTAACTTTGTTGTGCTACAAGAAGCAGAGATAAGAATTCCTTCTGTTAAAAATAATCTATGTACTAATGTACAGTATGCTCTCCTTGATGGTTGCCTTTAAAAAAAGTAAGCAACACGATCGCAAGAACCCTGAGTAATATAACTCACCTGTGCGGCTTGAAACCAATTCATAACAATTATTGTCACAGTCATACCCACCGTATAACCCAAAAATGCACTATTAAAGTAACGGTTCTTAATTCCTCTTGAGACATCAAAACGCAGTGCAAGTGCAACAAATATACCTGGAGCCAAAAGCAGAATGCATATTATGTGTTAATAGAAGAGTTGAATAATGCAGAACATGCTTAGAAAAGACAAATAATTTGTGGCATGTAGCATCAATAAGCTTTTCCTACTCTAGTGCTACTTAAGATAACAATGACGCCGAAACATTAAGCATCATTAAAAAGGGGCAAACAACCACACACCAAACAAACTCTCTTTAATTTCTATCCAAAAGAAAAGTGAAACTGATTCATTTTATTTACAATGATTCAATAACACAATATAATAGCCCCGAACGAACATATATCCTCATTATACAACCAAGTAGTTTGAAACTAATCATGTTGGCTTCATCTGGATAACAAAGCCAAAATTCAGTATTCAGGGATGCACTTTTGCAAACAACTAAAACCAGTTCAAGTTATAATTATTTGCTGACAATACTCCAACATATACTCCTAGTATCAGCAAAGGGAACGCAAATGCTATGGCAAAGTTGGCAAACAGATACGATTTTTTAAATCAGGATACTTATTTTTCACAAATAGTCCAGTTGAACTAAAAGCTTGCTTTAGATCATGAGTTCAAACATGTCACTCTGATGCAGTTGACATCACTATTCAATCAGAATATCACAGACCAGATAAAAAATATCACATGCCAGATAAAAATAGCACTAAATATTAAAACAATTTTATTACTAACCAGGTATCACAATGTCACCAAGGCCCAGCATAGAAAATGGGCGAGCAGCATCTGCAGTTGGAAATAAGAGCTACGCACAAGGGAGGACAACCAGATTAACTTTTTTTAAAAAAAGCACGGTATCTAAACAAGAGTGAAATTCACTTATTCACTTATAAATAACCCTAACCTTTATTGGAGCATCAAATGATTTAGCAACACTGACCATAACCGGGGTGAAGAAGACCCAGAAAATATCATAGAAAAAAAGTCCAGCCTGAATCAAAAGGAAAATACCATGACAGACAAGAGTTACAAATTAATAGTGATTTATACAGTAGAGCAAACAGTACATTGGTGTCTACAAACATAGCAAGACGTTAATTGCACAGGCAAAAGAAAGACAATCATAATTCTAGAATATCAGGTAACTCATGTTGCATTTGTCATGCTCCACTTAGTGGTTTTGATAGCAGAATAGTGAGGAAAAAATAAGATGCATGGGTGACTGAAATAATAAAGGATGTTTGTTTTGGCAAGTTCCACAAGAAGAAAGTATATGTTTCAGTTCAGTACAAACAAACAAACTGTACCAAGAGAATAGCACCAGTTTTGAATGATCCAAGTGATAGCATCTCGATTCCCTGGAAGACAGAGAATCAGGGTTCTCTCTCCAAATAAAGTTTGCAAGAAATATAAAACATACTGTGAAGCTTCCAAACCGTAATTATTTTATAAACGCATATTAACCTTATATCCAAAAATGCCAATAATAGCAAACCTGGATAGAGAAAGCAATCCCCAAAACATTGTTTGCTAACCAATGCTTCTTCACAGCATACCATATGCAAAAGAAAAACCCAGGGATTGATGCAACAACTTGAGACTTGGTAAACTCCACTGAGAGTGCTGAAATAAGAAGTTAATGAACTTAAATGACAACCAAGACTTTAGCCTTAAAGAGGTGACAAGCATGACAGAACTCCAACATTATGGACAACAGGAGATCATGTTTGTTTTTTTCAATAAATTACTAACAGAAGGGGCTGTAGTATTAATAGCCGCAAAAGCATTGTGGATTTTGGAAATCATATATACTATATATTTCACCCAGGAGGCCAGGAAAATGAGATACCCTTATCATACAACATGCTGTCAACAAAAGCGTATTTAGATGCCAGTCAATTGTATAGAAATAGTTGAATTTGAAATGTTCTCTCTAACTTTACTCAGTGTAAGTTGTATTACATCTTTGTATTGAGCAACAGTATTCATCGTATTGGAATATAGTACAGGTAGTTTCCTGTTCTGATATAGAATGAATCGGTCTACTGAGAAAACAAAATTCAATGCTGCCAACAATAAAACCAGGCCCCTTTTAGCACTGACACCAGTAAGTATATGGACTCTGTCAGCACAACAATATCTCGATGTATGGCAGATTGGCAATACTAGACATGCAACAAAATAGTTCCCTTAGATAGTAGACTAGTAGTACAAACATATATGTATTGATATAACATCATATGCATAATTGCACCATGAGGTGAACATCAAAAATTAGGTGTGGATCATACAGTGGAAAAATGGAGCATGCCAAATGATGGCATTATCATTCCATTCTTTTGGAAGAAATCGTTTTATGGAAGGCAACAATGTCGCGCTGCATAAGAACAAAAAACAAAAAAGTATTCTTAATTTCACAAATGAAGTATTAAGTAGTTACATGTGTGGAAAAGCTCTTCCACAGAGACGTGGGCTTACCAGAGCGCAGCAATGCCAAGAATGAAAAAGTAGGCAGTGAGAACAGCATTCACCAAGTCCTTTGAAAGAAACTTGAATAGAAGGAACAAAGACAACAGCATAGCACTTCCCACCAAAGGAAACCGCATAGCATGTTCATTGGACATGGTCTCCTACATAAGAACGAATGCAAAATTAAGTTATTCAGAGCCATATGTTGGAAGTTGGGTGACCAGGAGTAGGCTCAGTAGATATAAATTAAGTTCAAGCATATTACTTACAGAGGGTGGTGTTGGCTTGACAGAACGGTAACAACCCACATAGACGGTAAGGCATGCTGTCAATATCACATTCGCATTTGGGTTTACTTTCACCACAAGTGGCGCCAAGCTCAAAGCTGCATACATGTAAAACGCATAGGACTGCAGCTCAGCAAATAGTCAGTTTGTCCAAAGGAACAGAGAATGGTATTGAACAGTGTCAATGCCATGATGGCTGAACTGAACACATAAATATACCTGCAAGAGCCAAATTAGCAGCTCTCTCGTGTGTTTTCATTGTCATAAAAAAAAGAAGCTTAGTTCTGAAGTTCCGAAGTAAATCCACGAAAATGATGAAGCAATATCTCAGGTGCTTCACAGTTTTATCCCTGCTGAGATACAAAAGAGCATGGATTAATTACGGTTAAGGATAGGCCAATACTGTGATCTATCCCCACAATTGAACTTAATAAGCCGAATGGATAATCACGGCCCGGTAATTCCTCTATACACCCTACAAGACTACAACACATAGCACCTCTGTCGTCTTCAAGTTCAAATCAGCGCAACAATTTTAGGCAATCACCAGTTCACCACTGAGAACAGTAACTAGACACACGGAGGCACCGCCTAAGTGGCGGCGGCGGATCTGGATGGCAGCAAACAGAGGCTAGATCTAGAGCATGTAACCGAGCGGAACGCTGCGGCGGATCGGATCTAACCACGCCGGCTCATCAAGCAGCGCGGACGACGACGAAAAAGAAGATGAGGAGAGAGAAGAGCGAATTACCTTCAATTCGATTCGAGGTGGAAGGAGGTCGGCCGCGTCGCCCCTCCGAACCTGCTCGCCGGCCGTGCACGCACCTAGGGCAGGGTCGGGAAGGGGAGGAGACCTTCTCGGCGGAGGAGGCGAGATCTCCGGCAGGCTGTGCAGATTGGAACCGAAGAGAAGAGAGTCGGAGCGGTAACAAAATGAGTGAGTTTTAAGATACTTGCTTTATAGATTTAAAATTTATTCTAAAAAATTAATTTTTATCTTATTTATTTTGATTAATATATAATATAATATAATATAATATAATATAATATAATATATAATATATATATATATATTTCGGTTAATGACACAAGTTAATTAGCTTAGCTGAAAATTAGAACTTACAAAATTAATTAGCTTATTAGTAGTTTATGTTTAAATTAGAAGTGAATTATGTGACAAATAGAGAGAATGTAGTGAGTAAGTAATAATCAAACGTAGCCTCATAACTAATAATTTATCCAATAGTCAAAATTATATTATAATTCTAATTATTTTAATTTGTTCCAAATAATAGTTTATTTTAGCTAAAAATCTAAGTCTTTTGTTAGGGCAGAGTAAGTAGTATTCTATCTTTTCTTCTGGTGCTTATTTATTATATATATTATTGCTAGTTTTTAAAACATGAATAGGAGAGACTGATCCTTTTATATATTTATTATTTATAGCAATCAATAAATATAAATCGAAAGATTAAATAATAGCTTCTTTTTGCATATTGCCCCCTTGTGAAATCGGATGACTCGCTTGAAGGGTCTAAGTCAACTTCTGCGTGTTCATGGTCAGCAGCTACAAGGAAACCGGGATTGCACTCGAAATTACAGCGTTGACAAGTCCTGCTGCTTCTCGAAGACTGGAATTTCATGGAAATTAGTTTATTTCATGTTGAACAAAAAAAATCAAGTTTTGAAGAAAGCTTAATGACTATGCAGTACACTTGAGGACGGATAATAGCTAAATTAACAAAGGCCTCTGGAAACGCCCTGTTTGGAACATTGGAAGAGCACCTTGTTTGGGGGTTGAGACATTCTAACATTCCATGAACACCCTGTTTGAGCCATTCAAAGTTTTGCTGGATCCACGTTCAAAGCCCCCCGTTTGGAGTGTGAAAAATTACGATGAATTTCATTTAAACTCTCTTGCATCATTGCATGTTGCATCACAAATGGGCGTTAGACCATTAGATCATGTTAAGGCTGCCCCTAACATGAAAAAAACTCGTTAAATATAAAAACAAATATTTCATTTGTTTTTTTTTGAAAAAGGCACACACACAGCGCGCCCCACTTTATTAGAAAGTGATAAGAACCGTAAGTAGCACGAAACTGGGGACACCAGTTAACCAGAACGCACAAAACACCCAAAGTCAAGCACCCAACATCTAGCAATACTTCAGGGACAAATTCAAAGTCTTAGACCGACAGATTACCAGCTAGCGGAAAAAACCAAAAAGAAGAGACATCGAAACTGAAAAGTGCTCCAAGCCAACTCGCAAGACCGCAAGCCAGCCAGCTTCACTTCAGCCTACGGACAGTCTTCTTGAACCCGCACTTCCCACCAAGCTGCGAATTTGAGCAAGGAGCAAGTTGCTGTAGTTTAACATTTCCCCTGATGACGAGCCGGAGCCAGACAATTCCACTGAGCCACAAAACAAGTCATTTTATAAGGCAAATTCAGTACATTAGAAGACAGTACATTGTTGAACACAAAATCATTACGACCAATCTAGATAGCCCAACACATCGCAGCAACCACACCCAAGTGGCTCGACATCTTTTTGTCCGACAGCCCCCGCGCGCCAACCTTAAAAACGCCCTCAAAACTTTCCGGGTAAAAGGACCACCCCAGGGCCTCCCGGACAAAACACCATGTGAATTTGGACAGAGAGCACTGGAACATGAGATGATCCACTGTCTCAAGGCTGTTACAAAATTTACAACCCGGATTACCATTCCACCCCCTTCTAACCAGTTGGTCACCCACTTGTATACACCCTTTCATTGTCAGCCAAAGAAAACATTTAACTTTCAAAGGCGCCACACAATTCCACACAACATTAAGATCCTTCACGACAACCCCCCGGAACGCAACCCAGTTATAAAAGGATTTGGTCGAGTAACCCTTATTGCCCAAAGACCACCTGATCTGGTCCTCTCCACCGGACATAACAACATTCTCGCAAATGGCTCTCATATTGCACCAGAGATTAAACTCGCTAGGAGTAAGGGACCTTCTAAACTGGATCATCCACTCTTCATTATAAGCCTCCCAAACCGAGATTTCTGGGTGAAGACATATGTCAAATAATCGAAAAAATTGGATTCGCAAAGGAGTCTCGCCCACCCAAGTATCACCCCAGAACAGAGTCTTCCTCCCATCGCCAATGCTAAAAACTGAGTGACTCCGAAACCACATTCTGTATTTCATCAAACTATTCCAGAAATAAGACCCTTTCGCAACCCTCTGGCAAAAGAGGCTATCCTGGATGTTATATTTCTTATTAATCAACTCTGAACAAACCCCTTTATTGTCCCCAGCCAACCGAAAAAGCCATTTACCTAGCAACGAAATATTCATAATCCTAGAGTCAAGGAAACCCAAACCCCCATAGACTTTCGGCATACACAGCGTTTTCCAATTGACCATATGGAACTTCTTACGCTGGCCCAAACCACCCCAAAAGAAACGACTCCTAATGCTATCAAGTTTCTGGTGAATAGCTTCAGGCAGCAGAAATGCACCCATAGTATACATCGGGATACTGCTAAGGCAAGAGTTAATTAAAACCATCCTCCCCCCAGAAGACAGGTACCCGCACTTCCAAGTAGCCAACCTACTATCCACCTTGTTTACCAGCCCCTCAAAATCAGACACACCCGGTTTGGAGTAGCTGATTGGTAAGCCCAAATACTTAATGGGAAAGCAACCCAATTTACAATTAAACCCATCCGCAGCTCGTTGAGCGTCGGCAGCGTCTACCCCCATCGCAAACAGCTCGCTCTTCTGGTAATTCACCCTCATACCCGAAAGTTCCTCAAAGCAGTACAGCAGGAATTTGACAGTGATGAAGTTCTGATCCGAAAACTCGAACATCAAGATTGTATCATCTGCATATTGCAGATGAGTGATACCACCGTGGATCAGATTGGAAGCCAAAACTGACAAATAACCTTTTTCTTTTGCCCTTAGCAGCATTTCCGATAAGCTTTCTCAAAATCCAGTTTCAAAATCACCCCTTTCCGTTTACTCTTGTGAACTTCATGTAGCACCTCGTGCAGCATGACCACTCCATCCAAAATGTTACGGCCAGGGATAAAAGCAGACTGCGCAGGATCAGTCACAGTATCAGCCACCCTGGACAAACGAACGGACAGAACTCTCGTGATAATCTTATAGCACACATTAAGGAGACATATGGGTCGAAAATGTTTAATATTGCAAGCCTCCTTGATCTTAGGCAAGAGGACTATCTCCCCAAAGTTGATTCTCGCTAAGTTCAGCCTACAACCATGGAGCTCATCCAACATCTCCTTAAATTGAAATTTAAAATGACCCCAGAAATTCTTATAGAAGGCTACAGTGAACCCATCCGGGCCAGGGGTAGTATTCGTTTTCATCCCCCCTAAAGGCTGAGTCTAACTCCGCCACAGTGAACCCCCTGATCAGCAACTGATTGTCCTCTTCCACAACCCTTCTACGCTCGGCCCAAAAATCATCTACAAGGTGGATATTCCCCCTGGCTCAGACCCAAAAAGAGTTTTGTAATACCCATAGATGTGTTCAGCTAAATCCTTTTTATCCTGAATTGTCACCCCATTATCCTCCAAAAACAAAATAGAAGCCTTCTTTTTTCTACAACTTGCAACTTTATGAAAATAGCTAGTGTTGGCATCCCCTAGGGTCATCCATTGTTGCCCACTTCTCCTCCGCCAAAATTTTGCCTCCGTTTTGTAAATCTCGCAAAGTTGGTGATCCAACAGGTATCTCTCTGCCCAGCTTTCGGGAGACAGATCATGAACTTCCGCCTCCCTATCAAGATCTTTAAGCCTCTCCAGAAGGACATTTTTCAACCTATCTTGTTCCGCTTTCATGTTGAAGCCCCATCCTCGCAGGTTCCTTCTGAGAAAATTACCTTGTCTCTTTAGCCATTTCGACTGAATCCAAGTTAAAAAGCTCTCCTGACCCAACCACTCATTATTAAACTTAAAGGAGCTCTTAACCTCAACCTCTTCACGGGTAAGACACACAAGAAGGGGACAATGATCAGACCCGACTCTAGGCAAAGTAACCACTAACGCTAAAGGGAACAGCCCACTCCAGGAATTATGAACCAGAATCCTATCTAGCACCTCCCTAGTAGGGTCAGCCTGATTGTTAGACCACGTATACCTCTCCCCTGTTCTAACCATTTCCTCAAGTTCCAGCTCTTGAATAAAATCATTGAAAGCATTAACCCAAAACCAATGTATAACCCCTTTAGACTTCTCAGCTTGAGATCTTATCAAGTTAAAGTCACCACCCACAAGATAAGGAATAGACATATTAGACAGTTTATCCGAGAGCTCTCGAAGAAAATCCGCTTTATCCTCGACTACTACAGGGCCATAAACATTCACCATCTCCCAGGGAGCCCCATCTTTCTTGTTTTGGAGGGACAAGCTAATATAGAATCTCCCCAGGTCAACGCCCACCACACTAACAATGTCCATGTTAACCCCACAAAGCAACCCCCAAGAGTGCCCCACTGCTGGTTTAGTAAGTCAATAGAAGTCTTTATTATGACAGAAACTAACAAGCTCCCGCTCATTAAAACTCTCCCTAAATGTTTCCTGAAGACATAGAAAGTCAATCCTATATTTCATCATAACCTCCGAAAGTTGCCTTTTCCTACCGACATTCCCCAACCCCCTAACATTCCAAAACAGAGCCTTCATGAATAAACCTCAATGCTATCTGGAACCCCTTGATACATCTCATCAACCCCATCCTCCCTATCCCCAACTACATCCTCTATTTTTGGCAGAGCCACACCCCCGTGTTCTTTCCCCTTCGCAATTTTTTCTTGGGCCAGGCAGATATTAGCTTGAGCCATCTCTTTAGCCTTAATCAAGGAGATTTGATTCAGTCTCTCCTCCCTGCCATTACCCAGGTTAACCCCCGCATCCCCCGCTAATGAAATAAGAAAATCAGCATCAACATTTTGCAGAACAGTAAACTTTGACACACCTGAAATGTCGTCTTTCAGCCCCGCTCTGATTTGAGCCTTGACTGCCACAGGAACCCCATCCCTCCGAAGGCGCGAGCTCTGACGGACCGCCACAGTTGGCCGCCTCTCCACCTTGTTCTTCCCCCTTCTCTTTTTACCAACTTGCTGAAACCCATCTGCCACAGCATCAACCCCTTCAGTCATGATAGCGTCAGGCAACTTCTCCACAGGATCCACCCTATACCTGGCCCTCGTCTCGCACTCAACAGACAAATTATCCTCAAAAACAGAATGGGTTACACCTGTTTTACCGGAACACATCCCAGGCTGATAATACAACTCTTCAACCTCAGGAATCATCCCCGAGCCATCCTTAAGAACACCCCCCTTCCCAAAACAGTCCTCTTTAGTGCCAGAACAAAGATCTACCACCTTTTTCCCTTTTGTGTCCTCACCAACCAAGGAACGGAACTCACCAGTCAAATCATCACCATCTCCACAAGCTACCTCACTCCCTTTTCCTGAAGATTGATAATAACAGGCAGGAATTTTTGATAAAACATCATCATCCGACATGTCATCAGCTTCAGGATCCATCCCCGCATCATCTTGAGCTTTTGATCCTTCTGGAACCCCACTTATCTTGTTGCCCTTACCAGACTTGGGGGATTCGGGAGGGTCAGGATTTTCAGGTTCTTCATCAGAGAAAGAGCCATCAAACCTACTTCCTCCCACACCTGCCTTGAAATCATCTGGTTTTGGTCTGTCTTTTGTTACCCCCTCGAGTTCTGGCACCCATTTAACTTTGTAACCCACAGCATTGACAAAAATCTCCGAAGTCCCCTCAATCAGCCAAGGGTCTCTACAGAAAACCTTGACTCTAATTGGCCCTGGCCTCTCCAGACTATTGCAATCCACTTCCACTGGCTTCCCAATCAACTTCGCCACTTTCCTGACATGGCACTCCTCTCTAGCAATCTGAGGTATCCCAAACGCCCGAACCCACACTGGCTGAAGCTCTGAAGAGGCATTAATATCTCTGTCAGAGACCCGAACATGTGCTCTGATTGGGAATTTTTGGAATTCAAAGCATTTGAGCCTTGCCAGCTCCCATCGAGACTCCTTTGTTGGGAACTCAATCAAATACTGATCTGAATCTATCTGCAGAACGCTCCACTCCCACTTTAATGCATACTTATGCTTCAATTCAATTAGAATTTTTGATTCGGAACACAACCCCTCAACCACTGTCAGAATCCCCGTAACCGACATCTTTGCAGCTTTGGCATCAACAACCGGAATCTCTAGATAGTGGAAAGCCTGATTCGGGATCACATAAGCACACATCTCCAGCTCCGGCTCCACTTTCACCCCCGCCTGCATATCCATCATAGGGCACCTCGAAGATATGTGGCCAGACTTTTTGCAAGCGAAGCATAAGGTAGGGTTTATGCAATTCGCCTGATGGTGTCCAGGCAGCCCACAATTGAAGCAGGTAATATCCTCCGATTTGGCATCCCTCCCCTCCTGAAATCACGATGAACTTGTTTGCTCCCCTGGCCCTCATCTCTCCTCCAAACAAATGATCGGTCCTCTTTCCTTGGCACATTCGTCGACTTATCCGCCCAATCCTTCCAGTTCGAGCCTTTGGTCCCCTCCTCAGAACCTCCACCCTGATCTCTGTCAAATCGCCCGGAATCCCTATCGAACATCCTGCGCTTGCCCCCCATCTTCTCCGAAAGCCAAGGACGATCCATCGCCGAACCCTTAACAACCTCAATGAAAGACCGAGAATCCACTAACCTCGGAGCGACCCTGTGGATCCGCACCGCCGCCCGCCCAAAACGCTTGATCTCTTCAGCAGACGCCGGAAAACCCTTTTGCACCATGTCCAGATCTCGCGGCACTCCCCGGGGAACCCAAACCCAAGCCGGCAACGGCGGACTCCACGAGTGGTTCAACACTGAGTCAATAGAAAAACCCCCAGCCACACCCCCCTCAGGGACCAAATGCGCAACCTCCGAAACCCTAGCCGCACACCGGCTTTGGACCGTCGGCCCATCCACCTCTCCCGAAACCTAGCCAGCCCACGCAGCCTCAGTCACATCGGTTAAAGGCCGCTCATGGGCTAGACCCCCAAATCCAGGCGAGCACGGCCCATGGCGATCCCCCAGCCCCCCGACGAACGCATGAGGCGAAGGAGCCGAGAAAATCGCCTCCGCCATCTTCTCAACTTCATATTTCATTTGTTTCAGAAAAAAAACTCGTTAAATAGCTCACCCCCTTCCAGGTCAGCTATGAGTGGCATTTGGATCTAAGGCAAGAAAAGGAAATGAATTTTGACAAATTTCACCGATGCAACGGGGCAGTTCGTCCACAATCCACACGCGCGAACGAAGCTTTTGACAAAACGAACAGGCGAAATGAACTCGACAGCTTCTGACAGAGTTGACCGGGCTGTTTTTCAACCATAATTTAGTATGAAAAAAAATCTGTTTCATGTTCGAATATTCTCAACAGATTAGACCAGACCGACAAACCGTATATGGAACGAATTTCATGTCTCTTTCTCAAGGACAGGAATGTGAGTGACACAATACACGCTATTACATTAAGCAGCTTCATGTCGGACTGAAATGGTATCAGAAACTATCTGAATTTGTTCTTTAACGCCTTCCAGATCATCGCCTGCGTTGCTTTGGCAAATAAAGATGGCGTCTGAAGTCTGAACGGGTTGTGTTATAGTTCATCGTCGATCTGGGCGGTTGCACTGGAGACAGCAGGATGGATGGACAAGGAAGCAAAAGAAGAGGCTTGTTAGAAGAGGCTAGAGCAAATAAATTCTACAAGTGCAGTAAACTCTTAAACAGTTGCCATGCCATGATGACAAAATTTTCTTTGAGAAATCAGTCTACACTCTACAATGGAAAAGATTTCATGCAAACTATTATCTCTATCCATGTTGGGTATATCGCCTCGACTGATTCATATTCATGATGATAAATCAGATTTGACATACCTTGTCGACTGACAGTGTTTGCTAATATCTTCACAAAGTGCCCTACTCACGTTTCCTGATTCTGCAGAGCTTGTTTTTATCCACTCAGAAAGCTGCAACCAAAATAAGATCCAGTTAAGGCCAGTTTCAGCTAAATTACAAGTGAACTGTCTAGTTCATAATAAAACACAGCTGCCAGGCAACCGGAGAATTCAGATGATATTTGCTAAAATTTTAAAAAGGCTATGTAAATGACATCAAAGAGAAGCGACCTACCTCATCCTCAGTTTCCTCCAGTAACCTGCACCATGAGTGAACTTTGTCATTTAATCCATTCAGTACACAACAGGCTTATTTAGAAGCCACAAAAATCCAAAATAAAAAAGATTATTCATAGAAAAACAATAATTTTGCATTTCCAAAGCATATGGTATTGTAAGAGTTTATTCAGCTTGGATAAATCAAGTCAGCAAGAACAAAACTTAGACTGAAAATGAAAAACAGATCCGCAGTAAGAAAAAGACTCCGTATACAGGCATGTGTGCAGTATGATGAAAAGTTTCTAGGTCTTTTAAGTTACTTAGGGACGCATTATTTGTGAAATTTATGTTTGTGCATGATGCAGCTTTAAAAAAATAAGCAGATTTTAAATTGAACATAAGAAAACTTATTTGTGAGAATTGATGTCCTTTTACTAAGGATAATAACACATTAACACCTGACAAAAAAATGAGATAGCACTGTTCCAAAGTGTTTTCAACGAGACTATAAAAATATGTTAAAATCCATCACCAAATAACAGCAAGAAGGGGTCATTTTACATAGACAACATTACAACAACATAAACATTGTTTGGTAACAAAAGTTTGAAGGGGGAAGATAGATATCATTTGTTGTCCAAGTGACTAGAACTCTAACTAATGACTAATCTGCAACTTATATCATACCTTCCACAGAATGTGGATAAATTTTTGGAGTGCGCTCGTGCGGCAGCTTTCTTTTCTACAAAAGAAAAATGGTGTAAGTAGCTCATAGTTAATAACATGAAACACTATTTCAGTGATTTTATTGTGATAAATGCATAGCAAAAACACAGTTAGCTAAATTTGGAACAGTATTTCAGTGTCTCTATTGTGATAAGTGCATTGCAAAATAACACGGGCAACACGTGTTGTTTGCTTCGCATTCAGCATAGAATAAATAATATATTCCACAAGTTCATTTCTATCTATGGTATAATACAATCTCGATAATGCCATCCAAGATTTATTGAACATATTGGATTATCATGGTGAGCATATTAGTAATGTTCATAAGCACAAAGTACACTATAGTCCCTGAATGTACAGTCTAAATCTAGTGCTTGAACCATTTCCTGAGATCACACGTGTAAGAGAACAATTAAGCAGGATGAGTACATTGACACAGTGAGTACAAGAGTATGGACCGACCATAGCATTCCAGTTTTGATTGTAGAGTTAAAAGTCATCAAACTGTCCAAGATTACCATTTTCAAAACTGTTCCAGTCTGCTACTTTCACCCATCCTTTTTCTCCTGATTCCAACTGCACGCAGTAAAAGTTGTTACATAGCTAAAATGCTTGGACAGATGCTGTCATCATATACAATATCAATAACGCCAGATAAACAAGTTCAAATACCCATATATATACAACTTAATATCTAAAAACTGAAAAATGCATAGCCTCAATAATATGGTCACAGTGTACAGTTACAAATACTAAAACAATGGATATATTTATTTTTCTACCTTCTGCAATGTATAATCTTGCATCTTATGGCATAGGTCATCCAGAAGCTCCACAACTCGAAGTTCACTTACTCTGCACCACATATACAGAATTAACCACATATCGACACAATAAATAAATGGTAAAAAAGTGTGTACTTTATTAAGCAGGTATGAGAATCCAAATGAAACCTAAGATGAACAAATACACAGTTTCTCCCAGAAAAACATGTATGCATATGTAAAAATACAATGTTCGACTATAAAACTGCATATTAGAAGTGCTGAAATATAAATGATAACAATGCTACACAGCAATTGTATGTCTCATGACTGAATCACTGAGCACAGGAGTGATCGTGCTGGTTAACATGCCTGTAATCAATGATCTTCCCTTCACGCTGACCTTTTGAATTTAAGCGATTGCGCAAATCCAAGTGATTTCTTGGTTTCTCCTGCGTTAGAGAACTCTGGAAAGTTAACAATTTACCGATGGTACCAGTAACAAGAAACATAGAAAAATCTATGCTATTAAGATTATGGGAATTATTTTACTATTATATTGAATCATTTTGAGAATTACAGAGCTTCTTTGCAAAACACACAAACTCCAACTCAGCATTTTTCTTTAAACAATGGTATAATAGTTAATCAAAACAGACTGAAAGAGAGTTTACTCACACTTGAAATTCCAATCTCTAGCTCCGCCTGCAAACAAGATCAACCGATACATCAGATCTCTAAAATGTGAAATCCACATTACTGAAACAATATTCTTCGAAAATTCTACAATGTCCCAGGAAATGCTTGAAGATCTAGGGCAGTAAGCCTCGATCTGCTTGCTGCTCCACATGGAGTGGAAAACTTGGACCTTTTGAGGCTAATTTCTCACGGACTGATGTAACATAGTTTTACTACGAACTAAATTGCTTCAAGAAGATGCAGCGGAGGACGACCGGATTGTGCGCGTACGAACTGAAGACAAAAAAAAAGGAAGGAAAGGAACTGACAGCAACGGCCTTGCAGGCGGCGCACTTGTCGCCTATGGAGGAGGCGGAGGCGGATGCGGCCGCTGTGAGGATGGTGGCAAGGAGTAGGAGCATGCCGGATCTGCAGGTTGCCTCTCTCGGCTCCATCTCCCGCGATCTCGCCGTGCCTCTCCCGGAAGTGTGAAGTTGAACTTGTTCGTCGTCTTCGATGTGGTATTTTTGCAGATGAGACCCTGAGGTCTCACACATATTTAAATACGCTCCTATAGAAGCTTCTGGACCCTAGAAAAATTTCAAGGCTTTTTACAGTAGATAAAATTTGTGCTATTTAATTATTTATCACTTGTACACATTGCTATTAGCTCAATATCTGCTCAACAATTCTTACAAACACTTCCAATAGAAGCTTCTCTAGATTTTTGTGATTACAAATAAAAAAAATAACTTTAAAAGATACTCTGAATAACCCTAAAATGGATGTCAAAATTAATCGTTTTGCTCCCTATTATTAATAGCACATATACTCAATATTCAACAAATTTAAAAGTGATTTATGTTTAAAAAACGAATCAAAAAACTATACGGGGAATCAATTTTTAGAGCTACTCTTGTACTCTTACTACTGTAAAAAGAGAGAACGTGTGGCATAAACTTTGATGTTTATAGATAACCTTTCATGAAGTTTATGATAAAAATCACTAGTGGCTCTTTGGAACAAATAAAATTTATATTATTTTCTAAAAAGATAAATTCAAAATCCAAAAATCGCTTTGAATTATAATTGAAAAGAGGGCTAAGCAGACCCAGGCCTTCTGGCCCAAGCCCAACTAACTGGGCCCAATGGATGAGTATAAATCTGCAAATTACTTTGGCCCAACGTACGTACATGGACTCGAGAATGCTCAAAACTTTACTCCATACGTTAACTTTTAAATCAATTGAAATCTTATTCAAAAAACTTTTTGAAATATCATTTATTTTGTTATAACTTCAAGTATAACTTATATTTTTTTATATTTTAAAAAAATGTGAATAAGACGAACGGTCAAATATTAAGATAAAAATATGTGCCATTTAAAAGTTAACAGGAGAAGTATTAGCTATACATTATTCAAGTATATATATGCACGCGTTATGTTCCAAACTGGACGGCATTGTTTCGCTAAATAATAGTGATGCCGATGCCAATTTGTCGTATGATTACTCAATTTAAATTAATTATATATGATTGTTATGTATATATGCACATGTAGTGAAAGTTTGAGCCGCACAAATTAAATTATAAAGCGACATGTATCTGTATAATTCGACAAATGGGAGACGTAGACATTGCAGTGTGAACGAATTATCCTTGAGTAAGTAGTTCCAGTCTGCAAATCGAATGGATTCCGATTCGATTCATTCGGATTATTGGATAATGAAGCAATTAATGTTTCTGCTAAACTTATTTCAGAATTAATCAAGCTAGCTAGGGCTGATGCTTATTTGTGCTAAGATACATTTATAGGTGGTCAAATGGTCTAGAGATGGCAACGGGTATGTACTTGTTGGGTATTACCCGCCCAGACCGGCACCTGTCAGATAAAAATTCAGCCGCTACAAAATCCGCACCCGCTTGCGGGTACAAAAACTTACCCACACCCGCGCGGGTATTTGTACCCGACGGGTAACCCACACCCGATTTCATACCTTCCATGAATTATAAATATATCACTGGAAAATGGCATATGCATGTATAAGTAACAACAATTAACATCAACAAATATAGTCTAATAGATCATTGGAGCATATTACTTCCACACTAATATCAAGTCACCACCAGCAAAGTACTGAGTTCATCACATATTACATGTTTGACTCACATAACAGAGGCACATGTTCATCACATATTACCTGGGGGAGGCGGAGGAGGGGGAAGGAATAGGATTAGGGCTATGGTTTGAGATGCCTTCGAGTATATATATGTATTCGAGATACTACTATATGGGCTAAGAATGGGCTGAATTTGTAGAGAAATGCACATGGGCCTTCGGATGTATTTTACTCGTGGGTAAGCGGGTACGGGTACTATGCACCCGCACCCGCTTTACCCGTTAGGTAGAGGTTTTTGCCCAATAATACATCCACGGGTGAAGATATTGTTCCACACCCGTCTTTTTATCGGGTAAAACTCATCGGATACTCAGGTTTCGGGTACCCGTTGTCATCTCTAAAATGGTCCAAGCCTAATGGGGGCACTAGGTCTTGACCCTAAAAATCATGACACATTACTATAGGTATAGTGTTAGTGTTGATTCGACACTATGGATAGTGTAGTGCATGAGTTGTTACCTCAGTCCACAAGAGCATCTCTAAAAGATATCTTAAATTTGATTCCCTAAATCTTATATAGGAATTATTTTAAACTATATTTCATCCTAAAAATTAATTAACCTACAACAGATTCCCTAAATTTTCATCCCTATATATTATTTAAATTGTGGTACATGGGCAGTCTCTTGGTTTCCTGATCACCATAATCTTTCTACCAGCATATATAAGTTCTACTCCATCGCTTCGTCTCGCTGTGGCGGAGGCTGTGGTGGTGCTGGGTGATGTGTCCGCGTGGGTGCTACTCGTGGAGTCGCCGCTGCTGGTGACCCGCAGACCACACTACTCAACGTGGGGTATAGTCAGTACAACGCCGACTGATGCGTTCCTGGCTGCCCTCAACTTCACCTTTGCTAGCCTCTGGGCCAACCTCTCCTCCGGCGGTGGGGGTGGCTTCGCGACAGCCAATGAGCCGTCAGCTGTGAGCCGCCGCGTCGGCCTAGTGCTGCCCGTACACCACCGGCGAAGAATCGCTCCAACAGCGCCACCTACACCTTTGCCCCAACTGCGCTCACTGAAGAATATGACTGGCACGAGGGAAAAAAGACATGAAAATAGAAAAGAACAGCGCGCCAAGCAAAATAGGACATGTCAAACTAGTCCTACTTTTGAGGTGATTACAGGTGATTTAGGGGATGGATTAGGAAAGGTAACCATTTAGGATTACTGTTGGAGATTATTTTTTGTCCAAATTACCTAAATTTAAATTTAGGGAGTTGAATAAGAACTTTTTTGGAGATGCTCTAATGCTGACATGGCACAATACGATTATTGGATCGACACTATAGCGGCACGATGTCTCCTCCCGTCTCAACCATTTGATTCTTAAAACATCAAATATAGACCGTTTGTTTGCGAGAAGAGATGAATTTTCTCCCTGTTATGCTCTAGGTCGATGGTGTCATAGTGTAGATACGACACAACTAAGTTGTCTTTATATCGTGCCTAGGACATATCGTGCCTAGGCCATGCCACAAGCACGATGGTATGGTACGACACGACATGATTAGGGTGTAGTAATTAATAGTGACATTCCTAAAAGTGCTAGTGTTGTATTAGTGTTGAGCTGCTCATTTTACCATCTATAGATATGTTGCATCCATATAGTTGGTAGTACATGCGGTAGCATGGACATCGACGTACGCCAGCGATCTATATATTATTGGTTGGCTTGGTTGGCTTGACGGCCGTGTCATCGATGTCATCATAGGATGGAGCCGTCGTTGGGGTTTTCATTGCTGAAGTAGGACAGGGTGTGTAGTGCGAGTTGTAGATCTACGGGTCGTCGCCGATGTAGTACTACGTGCGCTGCTGGTAGGAGTCTCCCTACGAAGGCGACGATCCTTGTTGGGTGGAACCGAGCTGAAGCTAGCAGCTTCCTACTGCTACAGAGGCGGTGCGACAGATCCATAGCTAGCGAAGGAGGAGGATACGGTGGTGAGACCGTAGTTGTCTTCTTAGTATACACTATCACAAAACCACTTACAAGTAGTGTCATATCAGTATCAATTTATCTATAAGATGATATTAAAGTTGTATCACTGCTGGTTTAAAAATGAAAGCCATTAAATTTTTTCAACTTGAACGGAACTAACATTGTTTTTCCATTTTCAGTACTAGTTCCAATTACGAACCGACATTGATACTATCAGTTCATTCCATTAACCAGCACTGGATATGGCGAAATAGTGTTGCTTGATGACACGAACCGATATTGATGTATCACTGTCGGTTCGTAAATGAAACCGGTATTGTTGTGGCACTATAAATCTTTATCACACTACAACAATTTGTATTTCATTTTATCAATAATTTATGATTTAGAGTTTAGAGTTTAGGGTTTAGCAAGCATTTTTAAATAAAAAATATTAAATGTTAAAATACAAAGGTAGCCTTTTTCATACTAAATAATAAATGTTAAAATACAAAGGTTTGCATTTTAATAATAAATTTTGAAACAAAAAGTTAGCATGCTTTATGGGTTTATGGTTTAAGGTGGATAGAAATGGATCGGATACGAATGGATATTAGTGATATCATATCATTTTTTATATTTTTTTGGATTTGGATACGGATATTGTTGGATACGAATATGGAGTGGATACGGAATGGATACAATTACGAATATTTATCAGAAAAAATTATCTAGTAGATAATAAACATTCACTATGGGAAAATAGATCTTTGATGAGTGCCCAGCGCTTTGCTGATTTTATTGTTTTGGGCACTCGAAAAAAGAGGATTGTTCACCGAGTATATTTTTTGAGCATATGTGATATTTGCAACTTAGTTTGAGTTTGGTTTTTTTACACTCAAAATACAACATATCTTATTTTATGTAAATTTTTTGTATTTTTCTATGTTTGTTTGCTATTTTTAATTCATTAAGTATATTTCTAGGATTTAAATTAAAATAAGTGAAATTTGAACTGCAAGTGCTTGAAATAATAAATCAAAATTTATAGAAAAATTATATTCATGTTTTGAGTATAAATTTTTAATTCTTATCTACTCCATCGATAACATAGAGCTTAATGATTTTTTAATTTTAAAATTCAAATGATGTCTAAAAATATGAGACTTGTTATGTCATGGTGTTATGATATGATATATAAATGACGTAATAAAAAAATTAAAATGTTTTTAAGAAAGTTGTCACGTATCCTGTTAAGAAAGTCGAAGATTCTCCCTCAATAAATTAGGATTTACCGAAAGAATGGGCTAGGTTTAAAAGCAATTCGATGGTTAGATATTCGTTTGAACTTGAAACTTTTTATACGATCAAAATGCAATACAACTTATCTCATGTAAAAATATGGTATTTTTCTATGTCAGTTTACTATTTTAATTTATTAAGTGTATTTCTTGAATTTATATTTAAATATGTCAAGTTTGAAATGCATGTGCATAAAATAATGAACCAAAATTTATTGAAAAAAGCATATTCATATTTTTGAGTCTATTTATAGGACATACCCACAAAATGGAAAGAAATTTTAAAAAAATTAGATTACGACACTCGATTGACAACACGAAGCTTAATGGTTTTATAATTATAAAAAGTCATTTTGGAAATATTTTAAAATCAAAAATTGAAATTCTAGAAGTAATGGAATGTTCCGAATGTAGATTTGTAAACATTAGTATAAAAACATTTCACTTGGTAGAGTAAAAAAGTAAATTTTGTATGTAAAATAAAATGTTTATAATTATTAATATTAAAATATTCTTCAGTGCTCGTTCTAAAATATAGCCGATATTGAAAATCCCTATAAATAGAACCATACTGATAGTGACTATCCATCTGTTCGCCTCTACTCGTTGAGCCGCATCCACTCGTCTTGATATATTCAAAATATTCAATTTTTTATTGGGGTTTACATATGTATTATTATGTATTATTTTACTTTTTTCATCATTATTAAATATAACATGAATTAGGAATATGGTAAGCATTCTAAGTGATCAGCATGGGCATTCTCGCCGAACAATGTGCATCTAGTAGCTAGTAAGCGGATCTCTATGATACCAGCTTATGTTCTTCTAAAGATCAATCATTACATTCACAGCGAGCATCACCCATTTTGTACATTGTACACATTCTATTTATGTGATAATAAACTAACAAATGGATACAATATTATTTTACTATTGTAGTTTCTATCAAAAAAACTTTGACGATATCAATAACATTTACGCTGGTAACGCCCTTAAGATATTAATAAGATATGAGTGCACTAGTGACATTGAGGTTGGTAGATGTGGAGATAGGGTATGCCTCCACAAAGGGTGACCCCACATTTAGTCAAATACTTGGCCAAACAGAATGGTACTATATGGTAATAACAACGAGACATGATGCCCTATTGATTGTTATAGTCAAAATTTACACTAACTTTAGTGATGAAAAGAACGCAACAACTATAAAAGTGGAGGACAATAATAGTGGTACTATAGTAAACTGATATATCCCAGTAATACTCTGAAAAAGGGAAAGCAAATAGTTTTAAGGAGTACAATGCTAAATTTTAACACTCAGCAAACCCATTGTCATGTCTGTGCGCACACCATTATATCACTTTTTTCATCGAGTATCGAGTCTAGCACTCGACCAAAAGCTTTACCGAATGATCGATTGAAAACACTTGGTGAATCCTATTCATTAAAAACTAAGGGTGGGCATAAAATCACCTAACACTGAAAACCGAACTGAAAAACAGTCCATTTCATTTCTTATAAAAATCACTTTTTATTATGAATAACTTCCGTGTTTGGTCTGCGGTTCGTTTTGTACCCGTAAAAAACCGAGTAAACCGAACCCCCGATGGATTTTAAACCAAGAATGCAGAACCGGCCTGTCCATGCGGCCTACTCCTGAGCCTTCTCACGGCCTGCTTCTAAGATCTGTCCCTTGCAGCTCCATCTCCGATGCTTAGTGTTAATATAAGAAAAAATTAAACATCTTTATTAAGAGCCCTATGTTTCAATGTAAAGATATCTAGTACTACTATATTTATTAGTTAATTTATTGCTACAATTACTTGACTAGACATGCATAGTTGAAATTACCTTGATAAGTACCGGATGATACAGTAAACAGTAGGCTCCTGCGTTAAGCATACGAAAAAAACTGGTTTTTTCCTCTAAATGCCTCTACATGCTGGAAACTGCTGCCTCTAATAGCCTTCCACTGGAAATTGACTAGGGCAACTGCAGTACCAACGTAGCAGCCATCGCCGCCAGCACTTCGCCAAATGCTGCCGCCATGCCCGCCAAGTCGCCAACCCACCCGTCTTGTCCGTTGTTCACTGTTCGCCGTCGTCGCAGTCAGCCCTCTCATCACGTTCGTCATTCTCCATCGCCGCATGCCCGTCCCGTTCATCGTTCGCTGTCGCCTCCGCCAGCTCGTCCGTCTCGTTCACCATCGCATCACCATCGCCGCGGCGTCACCCGCCCATCCATTCTTCGACCTTTCCCCAGCCACCACCGCCGTCGCCCGACTGCCCACGCTGTAGGGGCGGACCTGTAATGGAGCAAGGGGTACAGTTGTACCCCCAATTTTTTTTGCAAAAAATGAGTGTATGTATATATGTATGTATGTAAGTATGTATGCATGTATGTATATGTTGGGGGAAAATATCCCATCTTCGGGGTTATTGCCAAAGCAACATGAAGACAGCCAACCAGTTCGAAGATAGTCCGAAGGTCATCTTCGAAGGTGGCTTGGAACCTCGTTCGGAGTCCGAAGACTGGCATTGGTTCGAAGTATATCTTCGAACCAAAGCCTTCCAGGATCTTTTCTGCCAGCTAAGATGGAAGACTTATCTTCTATCCTATTAGATTAGTCTTTTACCATTTTAGCCCTATTAAGGAAACCGAATAGTTTCCTTAATGTCGGTTGTAATAGAGGGGTAAATAGGTCTTTTCCTTAATGTTTGGGCCTATAAATACCCCCCATTTTACCCTGTAATGCAGACCAATTACAAGTGAATCAATATACACTTTCGAACTATTCTAAGCTATTATCCTTTCGGAGGCTTAGAACAGTTTGCTTCGCAAACACTTCGTTTGTTAGTTTCTTTTCTACAGAAACCTGTTAGCGTAATCTTTTACGCCAACAGTTGGCGCCGTCCGTGGGGAACTTAGTCCAAAAAACTTCGTTCTCTACCAACCTCTTGCATCATGCCTCCTAAGCGGAGTGCACCTCGCAATCCCACTCGGAGGTCCTCTCGGATCTCCGGAGAGATACCCTTCGACACAGTCGAAGTCGGAGGGTCTTCGACTATCCCTCCACCTCAAACTCCGCAAGGGGCTTCTATCCCTCGAGGATACGAAACCTCTCCACCAACTCCTTCCACACTCCGACCGCCCGGAGCCACTCTACCATCCTCCATTCCGATTCGAACTGATCATACCAGTTCTCAAGACCCGGAAGGTCCTTCCGGAGGAGATGAAGATAGCCTTGGAGACATGGCCACTCAAATGGCCAATCTTCAAGCCGAGGTAGCGAGGTGGCGACAGGAGGCTGCGAACAGGCTTCGCCCTCAAGCCACCCCAGCTATCCCCGAAGTGCACGAAGACGACGATCTTGATTATCCCGAAGCCCCGGAGAACGCTTCTTACGACAACGAATCTCCGTTGCATCCTGAGCTTCAGAAGATTCGCTTCAATCCGAAGTTTAAAACTTCGAAGCTCTGCAAGTATGCTGGAGACGAAGATCCCAGTGAGTTTGTGCGTTCTTATGCCCTAGCAATCGAAGCTAGTGGCGGAGACAGAGAAACTATGGCGAAGTGCTTCCCGTTAGCCCTTGAAGGAGTGGCGTTGAGATGGTTCTGGTCTTTAAAGCCAGGATCAATCGATTCTTGGTCACAGTTAAAGAGGAAGTTCATAAGTAACTTTCAGGGCACCTTCGTGCCCCCCATGTCGACAGGAAGCCTTTTCCAAGTGAAACAGCTCCCCGGAGAAACATTGAGGCAGTACTTCAAGCGCTTCGCTCACACGAAGTCGCAAATTCGGGGGCTGTCCACATCCTCGGTGGTTGATGCGGCTCGGGAAGGCGTCAGTCATAAAGGCCTTCTGGATAAATTGCATCGGAAAAGCATCACCACAGTATCACAGTTGATGTCGTACTTCGAGGAGTACTCGAAGTCGGAAGAAGGTTGGCTTCGGAGGACTACTGCCACTTCGACAGTGTTGACAGAAGTTAAAGCAGAAGTAAAGACTTCGGCTCCGTCGCAAGAGCCAGTCCCCGAAGTGCAACATGATAGAAGAAGAGGGCAAAAGCACCCTCGCTCTGAGGTCTTAAACATTGCACCCCCGCAGAAGTTTGCACCAAGAGCTCCACAGTCTGCAGGGAACAAGTCCAGCGGCTGGAGGCCGCCAGGGAAAACGGCTGGCAAAGGCCAGACCCTTTTTTGCTGTATTCATGGAGAGAACCGAAGCCATGCAACTGACACCTGCAAGGCTATTCTTACCCTTCGGGGAGAATACTTGGAGAGAACTTCGGGTCGAGGTAGTACCGACCGAAGTCCAGCAGCAGCAGTGCGCTCGGAGCCGGTCCAGGCTGTGGCGCGGATAGAAAATCTTGATGCTGCAAGGCATCCTCCGGTGGCCAATGTTATGCCACCTCCGAAGCAAGAAGAAGGGCAAGATAGAGGGAAGAGAGTAGTTCTCCCTATCTCCGGAGGAGGTACTCTCGGAAGCATGTCCAAGAGACAGCGAAGAGAGTACGTTCGAGAAGTAGGCCACATTGGAACTTCGTCATCTGCAGCTGCAATGCCGGAGTGGTCTCATGTTCCAATATCTTTCTCTGCGGAGGATGCAGCTGGTATCAAGTTCCCGCATGCAGATCCATTGGTTATCACTGCTGATATTGCCGGAACTGAAGTCCGAAGGGTGCTAATCGACGGAGGTAGCTCGGCAGATATCATATTTGTACAAGCCTTCGATCAGTTATGCATTTCCCGGAAGCATCTTCTCCCAGCGGCTCGTCCTCTGCAAGGCTTTGCAGGACCTCCGCTAGATGCACTTGGCCAGATAGGCCTGGAAGTAACCTTCGGAGAAGGTTTACTAGCCCGAACTGAAGAAGTTATCTTTGATGTGGTGGATGCCCCGTATGCTTATAATGTTATCTTTGGCCGAGGCATGTTGAATCAGTTCGGAGCTGTGGCGCATCACAATTACTTGTGCATGAAGATGCCCACACAGTCAGGAGTTCTAACAATCTTCGGAGATCAAGCCATGGCTCGGAGAGCAGAATATGGTCATGGTCCTCCTCTTGATTCGAGGCAAGTAAACAGTGTCCAAGAAAATGGAGAAATTTTTTCAGCCTCCTCCGAAGCTTCGAAGAAATCGTTTCCAAGACCAAGTCCCGAAGGAGAGATTGCAACGAAGATCATTGTCAAAGATGGTAAAGAATACACTTTTCAGTTTGGTAAAGATTTACCTCCCGAAGTTGCAACTTCCTTGGAAAAGGTTGTAGGAGAAAATTTGGATGTCTTCGCCTGGTCTGACGAAGATATCACCGGAGTCGATCGGGATATTATTGAGCACAGCTTGCTTGTAAACCCGAAGGCCCGGCCTGTTCGACAAGGGCTCCGGAAGATGTCCGCAGAGAGAGCTGCTCTAGCTAAGGACGAAGTTGAAAAACTGTTGAAGGCTGGGATTATCAGAGAAGTGGCCCATACAGAATGGTTAGCAAACCCAGTCTTCGTCAGGAAGAAGTCCTCCGGGAAGTGGCGCATGTGCATTGATTTCACATCTTTGAATAAAGCGTGCCCACGTGACCCCTACCCCATGCCCCGAATTGATCAACTAGTTGACTCCACTGCAGGTTCGGAGTTACTAAGCTTCCTTGACGCTTATTCCGGCTATCATCAAATATGGTTGAAGCGCGAAGATGAAATCAAGACGAGCTTTGTAACTCCTTCGGGAGTCTTTTGCTATGTAAGAATGCCCTTTGGCCTAAGAAATGCCGGGGCTACTTTTTCAAGATTAGTTGCTAAGGCTCTAGGTCATCAACTAGGTCGCAATGTGGAGGCCTATATGGATGATATTGTAATAAAGAGTGCTTTAAAGCACCAACATAGCCTAGACTTAGCAGAAACATTCAATAGCCTTCGGGCATGTGGGATCCGCCTTAACCCCGAAAAATGTATATTCGGAGCTAAGGCTGGAAAGTTGTTAGGGTACTTAGTTTCAAGTAGGGGAATTGAAGCTAGCCCTACTCAAATAACTGCGCTGCAGAAGATGGCTCCTCCGGAGAATTTAAAGCAAGTGCAAAAGCTGACTGGACGTCTAGCCGCACTTAGCAGGTTTTTATCAAGGTCTGCGGAGAGGAGCTTGCCAATCTTTAAAGCTTTGAAAGGGTCCGAAGATTTTGCATGGACACCGGAGTGTCAGAAAAGCTTCGAAGATATTAAAGATTATCTCAGCAATCTTGCTACACTTACGGTGCCTATTGCGGACGAAACCCTACTTCTGTATCTTGCAGCCACAGGCTCAGCAGTCAGCGCAGTCCTTGTCAGAGAAGCTGATATCAATGGGAAGTTGGTCCAAAATCCTGTCTATTTTGTATCCGAAGCATTGCAGGGCTCGAAGTATAGTTTATCTTGCGAAGACCGCCTTCTGAGTCATCTTCGAAGATGATAGGCCAGTTGGCCATCAACGGAGGAATTTGAAGTCCGATGAACTCTTCGGCTAAGTCCCGCATGCTCAACCTTTTGCTGATTTTCTGAAGCAAGTTGAGGCGAGCTTCGAGTTGACCTTCGTCAGGTTGCACTAAGGCTTCCTTTCGGAACTGGATTTCCTTGAGGGGACCGGCCAGAGGATTACCCACTCCAACTTCGGCATAAAACCACCTCAGAACCCAATCGGTGTACCATCTAGCATTGATGGCCTTAGCGGGGAATTGCAGGGCATATTCATCACGAAGCCTAAAATTGATGCTTCCAAAGGGAACTACCACCTTCTCACCTCCGGAGCCTACGAAGGTCTTCGGCTGACAAGTTGCTCTATGCAGTGCTGCGAAGACTTCAGCCCTCCCCTCACAACCTTCGGCTCTCAGAGCCCATTCGAAGATAGCTAATCTAGCTACAGCATTCGGAGACAGCTGGGGGAGGGTTACATGAAACAAGTCAAGGACTTCGGCCAAGAAATCTACAGCAGGGAGGCCCAAGCCTGCTTCAAAAAAAGCTTCGAACACTACGACTTCTCCGGGTCTTGGTGATGGGATTGCTTCTTTGCCTGGTCTTCGAACCATTACCCCATTGCTAATCTTACCCCCTGCTGTGATTGCCAAGGACTCTCTTTTGCAGGTCGAAGGTCCCAATTCAAAGGACTGATCCAAATATTTGGTCGATGGAGGGCACAGACCTTGGTCATCGGGGATTTGGGGATTTCTCCCCCCTGCCGCCATGGACATTGCCGCCTGCATCGAGGGTGCCGCCGCCAATGTTGCCGCCGCTGCTGCTGCGGCTGCCTGCTGCCGAGCCAAGGTCGAAGGCGGCGCAGATCCTTTGGTCTTCACCATCGCGATTGCTGAATCAACTTGAGAGAATGGGAACTAGGGCTCAAGAACTCGAAAGTTAGGGCTCAAGAACTCAAGAACTCAAGAACTCAAAAGGCTTTTGACTAGGAGCGAGCGGTGAAAAGGTAATCGAGTAAGTTCCAGAGTTCTTTATTTATAGCCTAAAACTTTCCGTTTGTTACCGTTTGGGCTCTGCCCTTTCGCATTCCCGCCTGTTATTTTCCTCCGAAAATAACGCCTCGTATAACTCCGTTAGAAACAGAAACTAACGGCTATATTTTCTAAGTCTAAAAAGACTTTCGAACTTCCTGAGTCAGTTCTAAGATAGTTCGAAAAGTAATTACCTTATGACTGATTCGAAGTTCATATCTTCATGTATTTCGGAGATAAAACAAAAATCAATAACCCCTATGATTGGTTATCTTTTCTTTCCGTATACTGCTCTCCTAACGTTACAGGTCGAACGGAGAAGCGTATTCGAGGGGCTACTGTTGGGGGAAAATATCCCATCTTCGGGGTTATTGCCAAAGCAACATGAAGACAGCCAACCAGTTCGAAGATAGTCCGAAGGTCATCTTCGAAGGTGGCTTGGAACCTCGTTCGGAGTCCGAAGACTGGCATTGGTTCGAAGTATATCTTCGAACCAAAGCCTTCCGGGATCTTTTCTGCCAGCTAAGAT
Organism: Zizania palustris; assembly: GCA_019279435.1. Classification (NCBI taxonomy): domain Eukaryota; kingdom Viridiplantae; phylum Streptophyta; class Magnoliopsida; order Poales; family Poaceae; genus Zizania; species Zizania palustris. The sequence goes on along the minus strand of JAAALK010000283.1, from coordinate 67,321,163 downwards.
GGAAGACTTATCTTCTATCCTATTAGATTAGTCTTTTACCATTTTAGCCCTATTAAGGAAACCGAATAGTTTCCTTAATGTCGGTTGTAATAGAGGGGTAAATAGGTCTTTTCCTTAATGTTTGGGCCTATAAATACCCCCCATTTTACCCTGTAATGCAGACCAATTACAAGTGAATCAATATACACTTTCGAACTATTCTAAGCTATTATCCTTTCGGAGGCTTAGAACAGTTTGCTTCGCAAACACTTCGTTTGTTAGTTTCTTTTCTACAGAAACCTGTTAGCGTAATCTTTTACGCCAACAGTATATATATACACTACTACAAATCGCTACTGTAGTGGCGTTGTAGTTTTTCACTATAGTGGCGGGCCATTAGATGCCCGCCACTAGAGTTGCTGTACTGACGGCAGCACCAGCGCCCGCCGCTACTATTGATAAAGTAGTGGCGGTCGGTGCTGACGTCAGCCTGGACCGCCACTACTTTACCAACAGTAATGACGGGCGTTGGTGCTGCCCGCCGCTGCTACGCTGTCTGCCACTAAAGTATTGATGACATCACTTAAGACCGCCACTACTATTCTGGCTATAAATGCGCACCTTCTTCCTCCCTGAGCTCTACCAGAGTTCGCATTTAATTTGTCCGTACAATGATGACAAAAATCTAGATAAATAGGGTGGAGGCTTTGTTTTCGTTTCTTTTGAAGAATTTCATTCTAGGAGGTAAATCCATGCCGAATCTCACATTTATTTTGTATTTAATCATGTATATAATGAGTTATTAGCGTTTTACTAATTTAGGGTTTGTGAATAGAAATTTTCAAATAATCTTTTATTTATAGTGTTTCTTTCTCCCAAATGAATAAATATGACTCTCCTCACAATTATTCTATCACTTGTATAAATTTTTACGTCGTTTTAATCTATTTTTAATTTGATTTATGATTATAGATCTAGAGTTTGTTTGGAGAGAGAAACCAATGTACGTAGTTAATTTATTTAACAATTTTTTTCTACTTAATACATTGTTGGGGGAAAATATCTCATCTTCAGGGTTATTGCCGAAGCAACATAAAGGCAGACAGCGGATTCGAAGGTTCCCAGACGATCATCTTCGAAGATACCCGGAACAAGTTCGAAGTACGAAAATAAGCATTGGTTCGGAGTATGTCTTCGAACTAAGGCTTTTCAAGATCTTTTCTGCCAGCTAAGATAGAAGACTTATCTTCTTTCTCATTAGATTAGTCTTTTACCATTTTAGCCCTATTAAGGAAACCGAATAGTTTCCACTATGTCGGTTGTAATAGAGGGGTAAATAGGTCTTTTTCTTAATGTTTGGGCCTATAAATACCCCCCATTTCACCCTGTAATAGGGACCGAATACAAGTTATTCAATACACACATTCGAACTATTCTAAGTTATTATCCTTTCGGAGGCTTAGAACAGTTCTCTTCGCAAACACTTCGTTTGTTAGTTTCTCTTCTACAGAAACCTGTTAGCATAATCTTTTACGCCAACAGTTGGCGCCGTCCGTGGGGAACCTAGTCCGAAAAACTTCGTTCTCTACCAACTTCTTACATCATGCCTCCTAAGCGGAGCGTATCCCGCAATCCCACCCGGAGGTCCTCTCGGATCTCCGGAGAGATACCCTTCGACACAGTTGAAGTCGGAGGGCCTTCGACATTCCCTCCGCAAACTCCGGAAGGGGCTTCCATCCCTCGAACATACGAAGCTTCTCCGCCAACCCCTTCCATACTCCGACCGCCCGGAGTCCCTTCTCCACCATCCATCCCGATTCGAACTGATCCTACCAGTTCTCAAGACCCGGAAGATCCTTCCGGAGGAAATGAAAATAATCTTGGAGATATGGCCACTCAAATGGCCGACCTTCAAGCTGAAGTGGCAAGGTGGCAACAGGAAGCTGCGAGCAGGCTTCGCCCTCAAGCCACCCCAACCATCCCAGAAGTACCCGAAGACGACGATCTTGATTATCCCGAAGCCCCGGAGAACGCCTCCTTCGACAATGAATCTCCGCTGCATCCTGAGCTGCAGAAGGTTCGCTTTGATCCAAAGTTTAAAACTTCGAAGCTCTGCAAGTATGCCGGAGATGAAGACCCCGGAGAGTTCGTTCGTTCTTATGCCCTAGCAATTGAGGCTAGCGAAGGTGTTCGAGACACCATGGCGAAGTGCTTCCCTTTGGCTCTTCAAGGAGTGGCATTGAGATGGTTCTGGTCCTTAAAGCCAGGATCAATCAATTCATGGTCGCGGCTGAAGAAGAAGTTTATAAGCAACTTTCAGGGCACCTTCGTGCCTCCTATGTCAACAGGAAGCCTTTTTCAGGTGAAACAGCTCCCCGGAGAAACATTGAGGCAGTACTTTAAGCGCTTCGCTCATACGAAGTCACAAATTTGGGGGCTGTCCGCATCTTCAGTGGTTGATGCAGCTCGGGAAGGCGTCAGTCATCAAGGCCTTCTGGATAAGCTTCATCGGAAAAGCATCTCCTCGGTCTCTCAGTTGATGTCATACTTCGAGGAGTATGCGAGGTCAGAAGAGGGTTGGCTTCGGAGGACTGCTGCTACTTCGTCCATATTGCAAGAAGTTAAGGTAGAAGTGAAAACTTCGGCACAGCCGCAGGAACCAGTCTTCGAAGTGCAACATGATCGGAGAAGAGGGCAAAAGCATCCTCGTTCTGAAGTCATGAATATTGCACCTCCACAGAAGTTTGCACCAAGAGCTCCACAGTCTACGGGGAACAAGGCCAGCGGCTGGAGGCCGCCAGGGAAAACGGCTGGCAAGGGCCAGACCCTTTTCTGCTGCATTCACGGAGAAAATCGAAGCCATGCAACTGATACTTGCAAGGCTATACTTACCCTAAGGGGAGAGTACTTAGAGAGAACTTCGGGTCGAGGCAGTACCGACCGAAGTCCAGCGGCAACGCGCCCAGAGCCGGTCCAGGCTGTGGCGCGGATAGAAAATTTTGATGCTGCAAGACACCCTCTGGTGGCCAATGTTATGCCACCTCCGAAGCAAGAGGAAGGGCAAGATAGAGGAAAAAGAGTAGTTCTCCCTATCTCCGGAGGAGGTACCCTCGGAAGCATGTCCAAGAGACAGCGAAGAGAGTACGTTCGGGAAGTAGGTCATATTGGGACTTCGTCATCTGCAGCTACAATGCCGGAGTGGTCTCACGTTCCGATATCTTTCTCTGCGGAGGATGCAGCTGGAATTAAGTTCCCGCACGCAGATCCATTGGTTATCACTGCTGATATTGCGGGTACGGAAGTTCGAAGGGTGTTAATTGACGGAGGTAGTTCGGCAGATATCATTTTTGTTCAAGCCTTCGATCAGTTATGCATTTCCAGGAAGCATCTCCTTCCAGCGGCTCGTCCTCTGCAAGGCTTCGCAGGACCTCCGCTTGATGCACTTGGCCAGATAGGCCTGGAAGTTACCTTCGGAGAAGGTTTATTGGCTCGGACTGAAGAAGTAATCTTCGATGTGATAGATGCCCCGTATGCTTACAACGTCATCTTCGGGAGGGCATGCTAAATCAGTTCGGAGCTGTGGCGCATCACAATTACTTGTGCATGAAGATGCCCACACAAGCCGGAGTCCTTACAGTTTTCGGAGATCAAGCCATTGCTCGGAGGGCGGAGTATGGTCATGGTCCCCCTCTTGATCCGAGGCAAGTAAACAGTGTGCAGGATAATGAAGAAATTTTTTCAGCTTCCTCCGAAGCTTCGAAGAAGTCCTTTCCGAGACCAAGTCCCGAAGGAGAGATTGCAACGAAGGTCATTGTTAAAGATGGTAAAGAGTACACTTTTCAATTTGGTAAAGACTTACCTCCTGAAGTTGCAACCTCCTTGGAAAAAGTGGTGGAAGAAAATTTGGATGTCTTCGCTTGGTCTGACGAAGATATCACCAGAGTCGATCGGGATATCATTGAACACAGTTTACTTGTAAACCCGAAGGCCCGGCCTGTTTGACAAGGTCTCCAGAAGATGTCCGCAGAAAGAGCTTCTCTAGCTAAGGACGAAGTTGAAAAATTGTTGAAGGCTGGGATTATCAGAGAAGTGGCTCACACAGAATGGTTAGCCAACCCAGTCTTCGTCAGAAAGAAGTCTTCCGGGAAGTGGCGCATGTGCATCGATTTCACATCCTTGAATAAAGCATGCCCACGTGACCCCTACCCCATGCCCCGAATTGATCAATTGGTTGACTCCACCGCAGGTTCGGAGTTACTAAGCTTCCTCGACGCGTATTCTGGTTATCATCAAATATGGTTGAAGCGCGAAGATAAAATCAAGACAAGCTTTGTAACTCCTTCGGGAGTCTTCTGTTATGTAAGAATGCCCTTCGGCCTAAGAAATGTCGGGGCTACTTTTTCGAGATTAGTTGCTAAGGCTCTAGGTCATCAACTAGGTCGCAATGTGGAGGCCTATATGGATGATATTGTAATAAAGAGTGCTTTAAAGCACCAACATAGCCTAGACTTAGCAGAAACATTCAATAGCCTTCGGGCATGTGGGATCCGTCTTAACCCCGAAAAATGTATATTCGGAGCTAAGGCTGGAAAATTGTTAGGGTATTTAGTTTCAAGCAGGGGAATTGAAGCTAGCCCTACTCAAATAACTGCGCTGCAGAAGATGGCTCCTCCGGAAAATTTAAAGCAAGTGCAAAAGCTGACTGGGCGTCTAGCCGCACTTAGCAGGTTTTATCAAGGTCTGCGGAGAGGAGCTTGCCTATATTCAAAGCATTGAAAGGGTCCGAAGATTTTGCATGGACACCGGAGTGTCAGAAAAGCTTCGAAGATATTAAAGAGTATCTCAGTAATCTTGCTACACTCACGGTGCCTACTGCGGACGAAAACCCTACTCCTGTACCTTGCAGCTACAGGTTCAGCTGTCAGCGCAGTCCTTGTCAGAGAAGTAGATTTCAATGGGAAGTTGGTCCAAAATCCTGTTTATTTTGTATCCGAAGCATTATCAGGAGCGAAGACAAGATACTCCGAACTTGAGAAGTTCGTTTATGCTCTGATAATGGCTTCGAGGAAGCTAAGACATTATTTTTTGGCTCACAATGTAATTGTACCAACTTCGTATCCTTTAGGAGATATGCTCCGAAGCAAAGATTCCACTGGAAGGATTGGAAAGTGGGCAGTCGAGCTAGCACCCTTCGGCATATCTTTCTTGGCAAGGACAGCTATCAAATCCCAAGTCCTAGCAGACTTTATAGCAGAGTGGACTCCACCTGCTAATTTGACTCCGGAGAAGTCAAGTGATGGAGTTTGGACTGTTTACTCCGATGGGGCTTTCCAGGCATCCAGAGCAGGCATTGGGGCAGTGTTGATTTCACCGTCAGGGCAAAGAGCAATGTACTCCGCAAGACTCAACTTTAAGTCTACCAATAATATAGCAGAGTACGAAGGGATTTTATTGGGACTCCGGAAAGCACGTGCTCTAGGGGCTACAAGAATAATTATAAAGACAGATTCTCAGATAGTAGCAGGGCACGTAGACAAAAGTTTTCAAGTTCGGCATCCACAGCTTGCAAAGTACTTAGAAGAAATCCGCAAAATCGAAGCACACTTCAAGGGTATTTCCATTCGGAGTATACCAAGAGCGGAAAACGTGCAAGCGGACATCTTAGCGAAGGCTGCAGCCGGAGCTGTGGATGTGCTCGAAGAAGCTTTCTACGAGGAACTCAATATACCTTCGGTGCCACAAATTCCCTCTGTGGAGATTCTTTGCATTCCTAGTGCAGATTGGAAAAATTTGATCATGGAACTTTTGCAAGGAGGAACAAATTTGCCCGAAGAGCCCCAGTTGTCAAGATTAAAGCTCAGAGCCAGAAACTATCAGATAATCAACGGTATATTATACAAGGCCGGAGTATGTTCCCCTCTACTCCGATGTATATCTCAAGCCGAAGGCCAAGAAATTCTTCGAGAAATTCATGAAGGCCTTTGTGGCAGCCATTTAGCCCCTAGAGCTCTGGCAGGAAAAATACTTCGCCAGGGGCTTTATTGGCCCACAATAACAGCTGATGCGGAGAGCTTGGTCCGCACTTGTCAAGGATGCCAGTGGATGGGTCGACGGAGTCATCGCCCACCAACAGCTCTTCAAGTCATTGCTCCGGTATGGCCTATGGCCAGATGGAGTATGAATTTAATTGGTCCCTTTCCGTTAGCAAAGGGAAATCTGAAGTTCGCAGTGGTAGCTATGAATATTTTTCTAAGTGGGTGGAAGCAGAACCCTTAACAGCTATCACTTCGAACAATGTACAGAAATTCTTCTAGAAGAACATCATTTGCCGGTTCGGAGTGCCTAGATACCTCACAGTAGATAATGGAACACAGTTCGACGCAGAACCCTTCAGGAAGTTTTGCGAAGATCTAGGCATTCAGCTATGCTTTGCTGCAGTGAGGCATCCTCAGTCGAATGGAGCCGTAGAGCGAACCAATGGAAATATTTTATCATGGTTAAATCGAAGAATAGTAGGATTAGCAAAGGGACTATGGACCGAAGAGCTTCCGAAGATTCTGTGGTCCATTCGGACTACGCAAACAAGGTCTACAGGTTTTACTCCGTTCAGACTACTATTCGGAGATGAAGCTATGACTCCAACGGAGCTCAAAGGAGGATCATTTCGCAGCAGCAAACCGGACATTGAAGAAGAAAGACAAGCTTCGTTAGATTTATCAGAAGAAAACAAGACTTCGAGTTGTATCTAATTTATCAAAGTATCATCAGCAGACGAAGGCTTGGTATGACCCGAAGGTTAAGCTCAATGAACTAAGACCGGGTCATCTTGTTCTACGAAGCATTATAGCACCAGGGAAGTTAGGGAATAAATGGGAAGGTCCATACCTAATTGTCCGTTCAGGGCGCCCTGGTTCATTTAAATTAGCTAATTTATAAGGTGAAGAGTTAGCACATACTTGGCATGCGGAGCACCTAAAGCGATACTTCGCATAAGGGCTCCTTGTAATTTGCTTGTAATCATCTTCTAAATCAATAAAACATATGATCCTGATAGTGCCTTCCTCTAAAGAAGACTTCCAGCTTCCAAGTGGACGCACTGGAACCGCTGGGTCGACCGAGAGAGAAGTGTCATGAAGCTGGTTGTATTTTCGGACTTCGAACCCATAAAGTTCGAAGCTTCCGACGTGGGGGCTGCATAATCCGGAAGCCCAAGCCACCGGCTTGTAGGCATCCGTAAAAGAGCCCAAACCACACCCTACGGAGTCCAAGCCATTGGCTGGTAGACTTCCGTAAAAAGAGCCGAAGGTGGCCAAAACCTGCGAAGTCCAAGCCATTGGCTGGTAGACTTCTGCAAAAAGAGCCGAAGGGTGGCCAAAACCTGCGAAGTCAAGCCATTGGCTGGTAGACTTCTGCAAAAGAGCCAAGGTGGCCAAAACCTGCGAGTCCAAGCCATTGCTGGTAGACTCTGCAAAAAAGAGCCGAAGGTGGCCAAAATATACGGAGTCCAAGCCATTGGCTGGTAGACATCCTAAAAGA